>JAGYYJ010001354.1:0-101483 GCA_019671005.1 Hibiscus mutabilis | reverse complement strand
AAGAAAATATGCAGGACAACAAAAAAGCCCCATATTTAAATAAAAGAAAAACAAGAAATTTAAAATTCTTAAAATGAAATAGAAATAGTATATCGAAACTTCAAACCCCTAGACAAACCTAACTTGCATAGATGAAGTCAATTTAAATTTCCAAGAACCCACCTCAACAAATATGAAAAATTTTACATGTTTACAACTGAATCTAGACAAACAAATTCATTAAGAGATTAAATAATTTAACTACCAATATATATTCAAGATAATGTGACTGGCAAACAAGATAATATACAAAATTAAATCAATATTATTAAAGAAATTAAGATTGAAAATTCATTAAGAATTCACCAACAATTTCTCCATATCCTCTTATCAGGTATCATATTCAAGATAATACGACTAACAAGATTTGACTAATTAAAAAATGATAAAATCCACAATTCATAGAGGCCATCAAAATATCGAAAGATGGAACAAATATTGAAAATTGATTAAAAGATCCACATATAATTGAACTATCCTCTTTTCAGGACTGATATTGAAGATAATACGATAAATAAACAATATTCGCTTAATTAAAAAAACACATAATACAAAAACAATCGATTACCTTGAAAAGTATTCGGAAAAAAGCTTCGAAGCGTTGAAAATGGAATAGTCTGCCGATCGAGCGAAACTAAGGTGGCTAGGGTTGGGAGATTTACGCCTTTCTTTATAGATGGGATTTGCCGACTCTATAACGATATTGCCAATAATATAACCAATCAGCTCCTGCCACGTATGTTTCAACCGAAGCTAACGCCAAGGGTTTTTATAAAATAGAAAATAATTAAATAACATAATAACAAAATGCTCACTGTTGAGGTATTTTTTTAATAGTCTAAAGATAATTATAATATAGTATATTTTATATATATTTTTAATTTTTTAACAATACGTATATATTTTATAAACAAAATAATTTAAACCTGTATCTCTTAGGATAAACATTATCTATTTTTTCACTGAGACACTTATTGGGTTCATGAGGTAATTTTTTATTGAAAGATAATAATAATAATATTATTAATATTTTTTAATAGTATTAAATTGATTATAAGATAGTATATGTTCATAAATATTATTAAACTTTTAACAATGCACATAAACTTTACAAACAAAGCGATTTGAACTCGTATTTTCTATGATGAACGTCTATTTTTTTATTGGTACCACTTGTTGGATTTAAAAGATTGTATTATTATAAATGTATATTTACATATTTAAAATAATATTTTTAGATATATATTATATTTATACATTTGATTAAGTTGGTGTACCAAATTAATTGAATCTCAACTCAATCGAAAAAGATAAAATATCCTTTTATATAAATAATGCTATAAGATATTTTTTTGTATTTTTCATATTATCCTTAAATAAAATAACTTAAAACCACCTCTAAAGAATTGAAGCAATCACTTGAGGATTCGCCGTTCGATTTTTGTACTACTTTACTCAAGTAAGTCCCTTAAGTATCTTTTAGACAAGTGAATTTTAGTTATTTTATTTCAATTTTATATAAATTATAAATCTTAGCTAGGCAAAATTTGGTGGGGACTCGTAAGGTCACATCCCTAAAAAATTTGAATATTCATAATTTGACGCTTTAAATTTTTTAAAAATATAATTATGTCTCTTTAAATATTTAAATGTCTTTTCAAATTTTAAAAATTTATCATTTAACCTTTTGAAAATTTGAAAAATCTTATTATACTTCTTCAAATATTTAAATATTTGTAATTATTTCTTTAAGACATGTATTAATGTATTTTTATATATTAAAAAAACAAACAAAAAAAAAATTTTTTATTTTTAGTCAAAATTTGTTCAATTATATATATCTCAAGATCTATTAAAAAATCTTAGTTTCTTTTTCTATTGAAAAAGAAAATTTGGAATCTCACCACTAAAATAAAATATTCTTTTCACTATTTTTTCTCTACGACAAAATTTTTCTTCAACTTTTTTTTTGTTATTTGTAGTGATTTTTTGTCACCATTTAAACTTTCAAATTTTTCTTATAAATAAATATTGAAACCACTTGTTGAGTTCAAAGGATAATATTATTATAATTGTATATTTATCTTTGTATTTTAAATAATTTATTTAGATATATATTATATTTATATTTGATTAAGTTGGTGTATCAGACTCAATTCAGTCAAAAAAATATCCTTTGATAATAAACAATATTATAAGATTATATTTTTATATTTTTCATCTTAAATATAAAAAACTTAAATCCCTCAAAAAAAGAACAACTTAAAATCATCTCTAAAGATTTGAAGCAATCACTTGTGAATTCATAGTACGATTCTTGTACTACTTTACTCAAGTCAAGTCAAATTTTTTTTTGCTCAAACCCTTAAATATCTTTTTTCTTAAAAAATTTATAATTTTATTTTTTTTATATAATTATTAATCTTTTCCAGTAAAGAGATGATTGTTGATTTTATATTTTACATGCTCTTTGAGTTCTAATGTATTATTTTTCTACACATAAATTTTCATTTTTCGAAATATAATTATGTCTTGTAAATATTCTTTTATTTTAACAAATATTTAAATGTTTTAAAATTTTTAAAAATATTTATTTTAACCATTTGAAATTTTAAAAAAAAATCTTACTACGCCCCTTCAAATATTTGGGTATTTTTAATTATTTCTTTAAAACATTTATTAATATATTTTTATATATTAAAGAAACACAATAAAAAAATTACTATAGAATATTGATATAGATATAACCATAAAAAAATTAAGTTACCCTCTCAAAATTAAATGTAAATTTTTAAACTTGTTTTGAGTTTAAATCCTTTCTACTACTTTTCTCTTTACCTTTTGCTTTAATTTTTTATTTTTTTATTTTTGAGTTCTGGTATTTTTTTTTGTTTTTTAATTTTTCGTATATAAATATTGCTCATCATCTTCGATGGGTATTGTGTTATTTTTTAGTTTAGCTTTATTTATTTTTTGTTTTGTTTTGCAATAATTAAAAAATGTATTTGTCTTTTTTAATTTTTCGATTACATTTATAAAATATTTTTTATATTTTTTATTTTTTGACAAGACACACATAAATTTTGTTAAAACTTCTAAAATAAATTCTTTTTATTCTTAACTAACAATGCATATTTCTTGTCAATTATAAAGTAGCTTTCTACTAATCGATTTTCAACTATCACAATTTAAACAATCAAACTTCATTTGAATCATAATATGAGAAAAACCAATAGAATAACAAATCACTTAAAGAGCTTTCATAATTCAAAAAATGCCCTAATTATTAAATTTTATTTTGGAAGACATTATTTTTTCTAAAACAATAGATGGTTGTTGATTTTATATTTTACATGCTCTTTAAGTTCTAATGTATTATTTTTCTACAAATATAAATTTTCATTTTTTTGAAGAAATGACATGCTTGAGAAAAAATATTTTATATTTTAATATAATTTGATTTTTTTTTGACTTCTTGTCAAAAAAATTTATTTTTTATAGCTTAACATTATTATCGATCGCGATTGGCATGTATATCAACTAGACACTTCATGTATAACTATATTTTGCTAATCAATGTAAATAAAAAAATTTCATTGAAAAAAAACATATATGTATAGAAAAATAATCCAACAAATGATCATAAGTGCAATACTAAAAAATATTATGCAAATTTATTATACCGTGTTTAATTCTTACAGTTTGATTTAAAGTTTATTTAAATATTTTGAAAGAGTGAAAAAAATCAAAATATCTTTATAATTAACTATTATTTAAAAATAGTTTTAATATCTTTCAATTGAATTAGTGTCAAATTTCCTAGTGACACAAACTCTTAAGGACTTTATATAGAATATATATATATATATATATATATATAACCATAAATAAATTTTAAGCGAGCAAATAAACTACTAAAATAAAATTTTAAACTTTTTTTGAGTTTAAATTGTTTCATATTTGTTAGATCAAATCACTTTCTAATTAGGCATAATGTCAAAAGAATGTCTCTAACGTTTGACTGAAGTTTTAGGTTTTATATTTTAAACTCAATATTTTATTTTAGAAAAATGATCCCTTTATGATGAAAAATCGTAAGTCAAAAAAATAAACAACTTAAAAATACTTGACAAAATGACACGTCATGTAGGTTTTTTCATGTCATTTTAAGCCATTTATCGTCAGTTGACTAAGAATTTTCATCAGTAGAAGAACTATTTTGACACAAAATGAAACGTTAATGTTAAATTGCTTAAAACAAAAAAATAATATAAAATATGATTATATTTCAAACGTAAATTAATTTTTTGAAAAATATTTTTTATGATATTATGCCTTCTAGTTATTGTTCAAATCATTATTAAATTAGATTATTTATAAATTTTTTCCTTTATATTTTAATTATTTTTTTTAAATTTAAATAAATTTTTAGGTTTGAAATAAAAAAAAAAAAAAAAATTGCTAGTTTTTTATGTTTAAATCCAATAGGGTTTAAATAATTGAAATAAAAAATTTTAAAATTTGTAAATTAAAGATTTTATGATTGTTAAAGGTAGACTAGTCTTTAAATTTGGAAAATTGGAGTTTTAAAAACTATATAATTTAGAATTTTTAAAATTGTTTTTACTCGAGTCTATAATATTAGGATTAAAAAAATTTAGGGTTTATATTTTTAAAAGAATTGTGTAAAAAATATTTACATGTGTTGCGTATTAAAATATAACTCTTATTTAAATTTGAGGTACTTAGATTAAAGCTTTAGATTTGAATCGATATGTCTAATTTAAATTAATCTAATCGATTTGAATTAATGGAAGTTGGGTTGGTTACATCAACCCCAATGACTTGTTCGAAAGTCAATATGGGCCAAACATATGGAGCCCCATCCATAGATCTCAAACTTAAGGGCACAAGAAGCCCAAAAAAGAGACCAAAGTCAAGAACTGGAATTCTTTAATTTACCCACACAAAAAAAAAAAAAAAACATATTCAGAATTACGAATCTTCCTCCTCCTCTCCTATTAAACGTCTCATCTGGTCCTGAAAAAGCCAAGTCAATCTTCTCTTCCACTTTCGATAACCAAAATCAAAATCCCCCCAAAAAAATCCGAGCACAGAACATCTGAGAACTGAGAAATGGCGGTCGGGAGAGAAGATGTGGAGATTATAAAGCCCAGAACGGACAAAAGGGAGTATCGAAGGATCGTCCTTAGTAATTCCCTTCAAGTTCTCCTCATCAGCGATCCCGAAACCGACAAGGCAAATTAATCTTCCAATTCCTTCTTTAGTTGCTTTTCATTAGCAATCCATCACAATTGTCCTTTTCCCCCTTTCTAATTTCTTTGTTTTTGTTTTTGTTTTTCAGTGTGCTGCTTCTATGAATGTGAATGTCGGTTCCTTTTGCGACCCCGTCGGCCTTGAAGGCCTTGCCCATTTTCTTGGTATTTTTTTCCAATTGATTTATCTTCCTTTTTTATTTGTGAGCTGCCTGTATTTTTTTTCCTATACTTTGAATTCTGACAACGTAAAAGTAAGCTTATTTATTTGTACTTTGAATTCTGGGTTCAACTTTTGTTATCATAATTTATTTAAAATGAATTTATTGATTTTATTATTATTTTTGGTCTTATTATTGTTTGTTTGCATTGATTTGATTGTTGAAATAACTTCGGTGTAGCAATTGGATAAGAAATGCATGGTCGTGGGATGGTTATGATTTTACTTGGTTTCTTTATGTTTAACATGTTGTCTTTGCTTGCAGAGCACATGCTGTTTTATGCTAGTGAGAAGTATCCCTTGGAAGATAGTTACTCAAAGTATATAACAGAGGTATTGCTCTTCCTAAATGCATTATGGTCACCTATTGATGCATGCGTGCAGTTTTTATGGTTACTTTTGATAAAGTAATGGCATTCATTGTGTTTTAATTACTAAATTGCTATATAAGTATGTAGAAATTGTTTAAATAAAACACGCTTTGGAGGAATTAGGGTTCTTAATATCTCCACTCTTGCTTACTAAATGCATGGTCACTTGCATCATGCCACTACAGCTATTGTGCCTCTTTATGAGGTAAAGTATTTGGATCAGTTATCAGGGAGTTACTGATATATAAAACCATATATAGATAAGCACATGAATAGTCGTTTTATTGATACAAAACTTTTAAAACTATAAAAGTATCAATATTTTTGAAGCATAAATAGAAAGGCAAGCATTTTAAATTATTATTATTGTTATTGTTATCTTTTTTTCCCACAATAATTTAATTATAATTACAAAATTACACATATAATAAATAAACAATCTTATACCAATTGATCGTCAAATTCAAAAGGATTCATTTAAGATGTATGTGGTGTAATAACTAATTAATTGTTAGCTAACTTTGAATAAATTTTTAATGGGATGTGCCCATAAAGCACAAGGCTTATGGTGAAGTAAAATCGCTGGTATGACTTGTTTTTAGATAATATTCTTTTGATATAAAATTTACATGGGATTTTATGTTCCTGATTTACAGCATGGAGGCAGCACAAATGCCTTCACAGCTTCTGAGATGACCAACTATTATTTTGATGTCAACACGGATTGCTTTGATGAGGCTCTGGACCGGTAGATGTTGTTTTTGCAATCTTTCTTTAGCTGTTATTTTCATCAATGTTGTTGTAATGTATGTGAGATTGGGTCTTTTCATGTCGCTTGCTCTATAGGTTTGCACAGTTCTTCATCAAACCATTGATGTCAGCTGATGCTACCACAAGGGAAATTAAAGCTGTTGATTCTGGTTAGCTCTATGGTTCTTAGTTCACTTTAACACATGGATTTCCTCTACTTTAATCTATAATTAATCAACACAATTCTTTCTTTTTCTAGAGAACCAGAAAAACTTATTGTCTGATGCATGGAGAATGAGCCAGGTATTATTTTCTTATTGTTGAATCACTCTTCGTTAGCTGTAAGATTGCAAAATCCCTGCTCTGAACTAATTTAAAATGTTAATAATTTTTTCCTTTATTGTTATTGCCTTTTCTGGAAGGTACGGATCCTATAATTGGCCCCCCTTCTCCCAAATCCCAATTGCAACTTTATTATTTTGTGATTCCACTCCCATTATTGCTTTTTATGGTGTTCATTCTTATCACTTTTGCTTTATGATTAAAACCAAACCCCAAAATCTATTGCCTGTCATACGAACATCTTGTAATGTTTTCCATTGTTCACGTAGAAAATTCCATATTCTGCTTGTGCTCGTCATGTTTTGATTCTCATACTAATTTGGGGTTTGCTGGACTTCACAAAGAAGCAAGTTACTTACTAAAGTGACTGGTTCCTCAAAGTGGTGAACTGAGCTTATGTTGGGAAGCGTTTTTTCATCCCTTGATATTGATAGATGAGGATTATTGAATGTACATGTAGGTTAACACGTAAATAATAAGAGTTGTAAGTCTATCCTAACTAAGTAGTTTAGTTGTAATCTAACTCTATATGTGCGAGGGATAAGAGTCCTAGCCTAGAGGATATCTACTCAATGTAAAACTCCTTGTAAAAGTCTATAAGTAGACTTATTTTCTGTAAATTGAAATAAAAGAGTAGAAAACTTCTCTAACCCTATTTTCTACATGTTATCAGAGTAGGGCGATCCTACCTATCCAACAGTTTTTTTTTCCTTTTTTCTCTGTCGATCAAAACCCTCTCTTTCAATGACTTATTCAGAACCCTCTGCGTCAGAGATTAATTCTCAAAATAATCCTTGTCCCTCTGAGTTTCAGCTTTCAGATTCATCTCTTTCTCCAATTACATCCTACAAATTAAATGGAAACAACTATCTCCCTTGGTCTCAGTCAGTGAGGCTATATATTACAGGAAGAAGGAAAGCTTCCTATCTCTCAGATTCAATGCCTATTCCAGAAGAATCTGATCTAGCCTATTCTAACTGGTTGAGTGAGAACATGATTATGTCATGACTAATTAATTCCATGGTTCCCGAAGTTGGGGAAAATTTCATGCTCTACCAGACTGCAACAGAGATATGGAGTGCATCCAGGGATACATACTCCAGTGTGGATAATACACTGGAATTATTTGGCGTTGAAAATCAGATTAAAGATCTCAGGCAAGGAGATCTGTCCGTAGCATAGTATTTTGGAGTTCTCACTAAGTGCTGGCAACAAATTGATTTGTATGAGGCAAATGAGTGGAAGTGTCTTGATGATATTAGCTTCTATAGTAAAATCAAAAATCAAAGGAGAATCTTTCAATTTCTTTCTGGACTTAATGGTGATTTTGATGGGGCAAGGAGTTGAATTTTGGCTACTAAACCCCTTCCCTTGGTTCGGGAGGCCTTTACAGAGATTAAGAGAGAAGAAAGCAGACTCTCTTTGATGGTACCAGCTGCTCAACAGACAGATGCTTTGGCACTCATTACAAACTCCAATTCTAGGAGTAAACAAAGGAGGGGGAGACCATGGTGTGAGCACTGTAAAAAGGTTGGGCATTTGATGGACCAGTGCTGGAAGCTACATGGAAAACCAGCAGACCGGAAACCTTCTAGATCTAGATTTTAGAAGGAAGCAAATGTTGCATCTCCAGAAAATTTTTCCAACAGCTTTAGTACATAGCAGATTGCGGAACTTCAACAAATATTCAGTCAATTATCGTCTAAGACAAATACTACTGCCTTAACAGCATCTGAAGGTAGAATTTCTTGTTTAGCAACAATTAATTCCTTACATTGGATAGTAGATTCGGGTGCCTCTGACCATTTGACAGGAAATATTAGTCTGTTCAGAAAATATAGCAATCACAGATCTCCCTCCTCGATCAAGGTAGCAGATGGTTCCCTCTCAACAGTGAAAGGAAGTGGTTCTATTGAATTAAGCAAAAACATAGTATTATCTGATGTACTTTATGTTCCTAAATTAGCCTGTAATTTATTATTAGTGAGTAAGTTGATTAAGGATGTTCACTATAATGCTAATTTTGGGGCTGATGGTTGTATTTTTCAGGCACATGGCTCGATGATGGTGATTGGCAGTGCTAGGCTATCTAACGGCTTATATATCCTTGATGGAATATCCTACCAGAACTCCTCTATTCCTAGTTGCCTTCAGACATCAATTTCCTCTACAAGTTTAGGTTCAGATAATATTATGCTCTGGCATCTTCGATTAGGACAGCCCAGTTTTTATTACCTTACAAAGTTGTTCCCAAATTTATTTGTCAATAAAAATCCTTCTTCTTTTACTTGTGAAGTGTGTCAAATGGCAAAACATACTAGAAAACCATATGTTTCTTCTCCTTTTAAACCTACTTCACCATTTGCTATTATACACAGTGATATTTGGGGCCCTTCTAAAGTTCAAAATATTTCTAGGTCTAGGTGGTTTGTGTCTTTTATTGATGATTTCTCTAGGACCACTTAGACATATTTAATGAGAGAAAAGTCGGAGGTTGAAGTAATTTTTAGAACTTTTTATCAATGATAAAACACAGTTCAATAGAAATATCAAAGTGGTCAGGAGTGATAATGGGAGTGAATATCTTAGCAAGTCTCTTAGGTGTTTCTTTCAAGAAAAGGGAATTGTTCATCTCACCTCATGTGTCAACACCCCTCAACAAAATGGAGTGGCTGAGAGAAGAATAGACATCTAATGGAAGTAACTAGGGCCCTTTTGTTTTCAGCTAGTGCACCTAAATATCTTTGGGGGGAAGCTCTTCTTACTACAACTTATCTTATCAATAGGATGCCTAGCAAGACCCTAGGATTCAAAATACCCACCGAAATTCTGTTTCAACATTTTCCACACTTTAAACCATTGTCCCAGTTCTTCCTCTTCGAGTCTTTGGATGCACATATTTTCTTCCTGTGCACAACAACAATCGTAGTAAACTGGATCCTAAGTCATTAAGGTGTGTTTATAGGCTACTCCTCGAGTCAGAAGGGTTACAAATGTTACTGCCCCACTAATAGAAAAACCTATATTTCTTTTGATATTACCTTTTTTGAAAATCAGCCTTACTTTGCAGGGCCTGACATTAAGGGGGAGAGTCCTAAAGAATCTCAGTCCATACAGTCCATTATTCCTATGCCTATCCTTCTTGAGCCTGCCTTGGATATCATTGAAACTACTGCCCCTAATCCTGTAGACACAACTTCTCCACAGTCCAATACGCCTTCTCCACAGTCTAAACCTTCCAGTCCTTATACAACACCTCCTCCAACACTCAGAACTATATCACACTCTGTGACTCCACAACCACCAGAGAAACAACTTAATGTCTACACAAGGAGGAAAAGAAATCAAACTGAAGATGTTGGTCAGCCAAGCACTTGCCAGGAACCAGTTTTGAGTTCTGATGCTATGGAGACAGGAGGTAATGTTATTTCACAAGATTCTACTGTGAACTTAGATGACTTTCCTATTGCTATTAGAAAGGGTGTAAGGAAATATACTGCTCATCCTATCAATAAATTTGTTGCCTATGGGAAGTTATTATCTGGTTTCAAAGCTTTTACAGCCAACATTGATAGTGTGAAGATCCCTAAGACAGTAGAAGAGGCGTTCGGAAGTCCTGAGTGGAGGAAGGCTATTGAAGAAGAGGTCAAAGCACTACAAAAGAATAATACTTGGTGTTTGACTGATTTACCAGAAGGGAAAAAGGCTGTTGTGTGCAAATGGGTATTCACAGTTAAGTATCACTCAGATGGGAGCATTGAGAGATACAAAGCAAAGCTAGTGGCTAAAGGGTTTACTCAATCATATGGAGTAGATTATCAAGAAACCTTTGCCCCAGTAGCTAAATTGAATACCATCATAGTGTTATTATCAGTAGCTGTTAACAAGGATTGGAAGTTGCACCAATTGGACATCAAAAATGCTTTCCTTAATGGAAGCCTTAAGGAAGAAGTATACATGGGGGTTCCACCAGGTTTGGAGGAAAAGACCACAAAGAGGACAGTGTGCAAACTAAACAAATCACTGTACGGATTAAAGCAATCCCCTAAAGCATGGTACTTGAAATTTACACCAAGATCTGGACTGTTTTTCAGGAAACATCAGGATAGGACAGTAAGGGTCTACACGAACTCAAGCTGGGCAGGAGAACTAACAAATAGAAAATCTGTTAGTGGCTATTGCACATTTTTGTGGGGAAATTTGGTCACATGGAGAAGCAAGTTGTGGTTTCTAGAAGCAGTGCAGAAGCAGAGTTTAGAGTTTTGGCTCTTGGGATATGTGAAGGAATGTGGATTAAGAAACTTCTCATGGAGTTAGAGCTGGATGGAAAGGCAGAATTTGAAGTTTACAGTGACAATCAGCAATGAGCATTGCTAGAAATCCAGTACAACATGACAGGACCAAACACATTGAGATTGATAGACACTTTATCTATGAGAAGGTTAACAACGGGGTTGTAAAGCTTCACTATATTCCTACTAGGAACCAGCTAGCCGATATTTTCACCAAATCACTTCCAAGAGTGAGCTTTGAAGAAATGTCATCCAAATTGGGTGTACATAACACGTAAATAATAAGAGTTGTAAGTCTATCCTAACTAAGTAGTTTAGTTGTAATCTAACTCTATCCGTGTGAGGGATAAGAGTCCTAGCCTAGAGGATATCTACTCAATGTAAAACTCCTTGTAAAAGTCTATAAGTAGACTTATTTTCTGTAAATTGAAATAAGAGAGTAGAAAACTTCTCTAACCCTATTTTCTACAGTACCCAGTCATTAAGGGCTGTTCATCAATTGCTTTCTCAAGTCCTGTTGAGGGCGTATGGTGTGCATGGTTGTTGTGGTTTCATTGCTATTTTCCTTAATAAGCAAAAGATATTTGTGATTATTGAACACACTGGGTTGTTGTTTGTATTTGAGTGATTGTTCGTGGATCTCCATGCAATCTAGTCGTCTCAAGCGGTTGATTTATATTGTTAAAATTGGTAAATAGTTGATAATTGTTTAAGTAAGAACACTTTTAGAAGCTTCCCCATCTTTTTGTTTCTCGAAAATAATTAAGAATTCTCAGTGTTCCTCTTTTAGTTGAGTGGAAGAATTTTTTTTTTTGATGGATTATGGGTATTGGTAATGATAACAATTGAGTCAAAACTTTTATGTAGTATTAGTTCGCATTCTTACCTTTTCTGTGATTCAAGTTCATGTTATTGGTAGTGACAAAAATTTTATGCAGTATTAGTTCACATTCTTACCTTTTCTGTGATTCAAGTTCATGTTAATATTCTTCACGGTGATTTTTCTAGATGTATTCCCGACTGCAATTTTTTTTCCTTCTATGCAGCTTCAGAAACATCTAAGCTTGGAAAGTCACCCATATCATAAATTCAGCACAGGTTAAAACATTTTTCTTATTTGATCTTTCTTCATTCCTTCTTGACCCCTTTTATCTTCTTCTCTTTAGTTGAATTTATTGCCCAAGTTGCATATAGGGCATGCATTCTGCTTTGAAGTTGATCAATTAACCTAGTGACATGGGAGACGAATTATCAATAAACTGAATGAGAAGGTTGACAATAAAAAAACATTTATCACCCTGATGAGGATTAATTTAGCATTTCTACATATTTTATTTTCCCCAAGACTTCTGTCTGGATGTCTTTGATTCTGAGATACTTATTTTTTAGACAGATGCTAAGATTTTCTTTCTCATACCTGGATGAATTAGATTTTAAGTGCTCAATTGAATTTATGTACTTTTTGAGTATTCTCTTGTTTTTCTATATTCCTTAAATATACAAAGGTGGGATTTTGATCTAGATCGTAGTTTTGATATACGAATCTCTCTCTCTCAAATAATTTCTTTGGTTTTCTTCCTTTTATGTTCTTCTATTATGTTGGATGTCTCTGATACCCCCCTCCCCTGCGCGATCTCGTCACAGTGTACTGGTCTTTCTTTCGGCAGCTTCTTTTGTGTGTTTTGAACTTGTAAAGAAAGAAATGACACTGGTCCATATTCTTATGCTTATCATTTGTTCATGTACAGGGAACTGGGATACTCTGAATGATAGACCAAAAGCAAAGGGAGTAGACACAAGACAAGAACTCCTTAAATTCTATGAAGAGAAATATTCGGCCAACCTCATGCATCTGGTTGTTTATTCAAAAGGTTGGTAACAAAAATTACCAGCAACTTAAGTCGGGGGGGCGGGGGTCGGTAAGAAGAAAAGTTGTTGCTATATTTCTTTGAATCATCAAAATTACTATTTATTTGTTCTGTAATTTCAGAAAGCCTTGATAAAATTCAGAGTCTGGTGGAGGACAAATTCCAGGAAATTCGAAACTCTGATAGAAGCCGTTTCCAGTTTCCTGGTCACCCTTGCACATCAGAACATCTTCAGGTATACGGTGCTGTTTATGTTGCCCATGTGTTATGTTTGTCAAGTTTTGAGCAAAGAAATCAAGACTCTTCCGCAAAGAGGGTTTTTTGGGCTCCTTTCCTGCTTATTTTTTCTTTTCAATTCTCAGATTCTTGTCAAATCTGTTCCAATAAAACAAGGCCACAAATTAAGGATTGTATGGCCAATCACTCCAAGCATTCTTCATTACAAAGAAGGGCCATGCAGGTATCTTGGTCATCTCATTGGCCATGAAGGAGAAGGATCATTATTTTATGTCTTGAAAAAATTAGGTAGGTTGCACATGTTATATGCTTTAGATAATCCAGTTTGGAAATTTTCTTAAAATTCTCGCGAACCTAAAATTTGGAATGCATCCTTTTGAAATCTAGGTTAAATGTAGGATGCTTTGCTTTTTGGTTCAGATATACAAAAAATACGAGTCCATGCATATCCATTACGTGGGTGAGGTAGATATGAAAGAATTTGAGTCATCTTAAAATGTCTTGAATATATGCATGTAAACGAACCTACTCAGAAAAAGTAGTCTTGTAAATAGGTGTTTGGACTCTATCTCTACATCCTAGGAAAAGTCAAAACCAAATATGGTTTTTACTTAGGGATGAGCAAAACTTGATTTGACTCAAAAAAATTGAATTTCGAGTTAATCAAATCGAGTTATTTGAGTTCGAGTCTAGTTAGATTTTACAAATTGAATAAACCAATAACAAATTTCTGTAAATACCAGTTTGGTCCCTGACAGTTTCAAAATATGTATATTGGATTGCAAAAAAACTTCAAAAGTTCTAAAATATAATAAAAATGTCAAATATTTTATAAAAGTTATAAAATATATAATCTTTAAAAATCTATGAAAATTTTAATTATATATATTTTAAGATTGTTCGGAATTGATAAATTCGAGGCTTTAAACAAATAAATTATTAAATCTAAAACATCTTATTTTACTTTAAAATAGTTTTCAAATATGTATGGGCTTAAATATATTTCTTTAATTTGTATAATTTGACGTTTTTTTTAAATTTAACTCGAACAAACTTGATTAAAAAAATCAAATTGAGTTGGGAAGAAAAAATATGACTTGTCAACTCGACTAACTCGATTATTTCTCACTCAATTTGATTGAACACTCACCCCTAGTCTTACTAGTACAAGCTTTTTGTTTTATGTTTGGTTTTTCATCAAGTCAATGGTGTCACTGTATTCATTACACTGAACTCAATCTTGGGCTATTTTAGTCTTGGTTGGCATTTTGATCTTTTTATTTTTTCCCTAGGAATATGTTGCTTCTTTAATTGAAGTTCTTCAGTTTATTACATCTCCGACACTTCTATTTTATGGTTCCTCTAATCCCTATATGTTGTAAGAGCCGTTTCTCTTCTTTCGTTGCATTTAATGCAATAGGATTGACAACACTTCTATGTTTTAATGGAATTATAAATACAATTTGAAGTTTTGCAAAATGTGTTGCTGCATTTTGAATCCAGTTGTTAATTCATACTGCATGGATCTTTTGGAGATCTCATTGAATGATAGTTTGATTGGTATAAGTATTTTGCTCCTCTGTTTTGTGTCAAACTAGGATCATTGTATTTAACTTGAATTTTTCAATAATTTTCTTAAAATTTAAGTATTCTTTGGGGTTATTGTGTGAGGACCATGATATGTTTACAATTGCACTAGGATATGTTATCGTTTGCCATTGTTTGATATTTGGTTATTGCAGCTCCAAGTGCGGAAAAGTTCAATAATAAGTTAAATGACTTAGCAGCATTAGCTCAAATTTGAATGTTGACGCATGGACAGATAGGCATCGTGCCCCCTTCCTTTTATTCTTTTCCTTTTCCCACTATTTTCTCCTTTTATGAGGAAGGCATGCACAAAGTTGCATATGCTTGCATATTCAAATTTATTTATATTTGTGTAAGGACATTATATGAATTTATTGTGTGTATATTTAGTGAATTTTGCACATGCATATGCATGAAACTTTGTAGGATGGGCTACTGGATTGTCTGCTGGTGAAGGTGAATGGACTTCAGAGTTTTCTTTCTTCAAAGTAGTAATTGATCTTACTGATGCTGGACAGGGTTAGTTCTTATTTTCATTCACATCATCTCTTTCATCATTTTGTGTTTGATATGCTTTTAATCCTAGAAGTATTCTTTATCGGTAAAGGTTACAAAGGCTTGTAAACTTTCCGTGGGAAACACTGATGTTTTTAACTTGACTGGTATTGTTTCCCTTCGAGTAAATTTCAGATCACATGCAAGACATAATTGGGTTACTATTTAAATACATTCAGCTGTTGCAGCAATCTGGCGTTTGTGAATGGATATTTGAAGAGGTATGCATATATTATTCTTGAATAATTATAATTCTTTTAGGAGTTATTGACCTTCCATTGTGACTGTTGTTCATCATTTGAATATGTCCTTGTTGCTTGCGGCTGCAATCATATGTCTATTTTAACATACTGCGGTTCATTAGAGCTTGTGAAAACAAATGCTTGGTTTTGTGAATTTTGGCAGGAAAAGTTGATTAGGATTTTTTTTGTAATTGAGGTTTTGGCTTATGGGAATCATGTTAAACTATGGGTGAGAATAAGGGTTGATGGGTAATAGAAAGGAACGTGTGGCTACAAAAAAAGAAAGGTAATTACACTTCGGAAGCAGAGGTTTTATGCTAGGAACAGTATCCTGATAAGATTGTTGTGAGAGAGTGTGGGTTTTTTCCGATGGGAATTGATTTAAAGTACGGGCAAGCTAGAAAGGGAGAAAAGCTCAGAGAAAGGGAGGGAGTTGATCCATAATAATTAGTATTGGGGAAATGTGATTTTCACTGTGAACAAGAGCGGATATTGAGAGTACCTAGGCTTTTAGCTTCAATTCATTATTCTATTAATCAAAAGCATTGTGAGATATAAATGACTAGTATTTCAACGATTTTTAGACTACACTTAACTATTTCAAAGCATCACTGATAAAAAGAACCACATAACCAACTTGGTCTCCAAGAAAATAAATTTAACTCAAATATTCTACATTCTACACTTGACTGCGTAATCCTAGGGCATTGAAATTAAGGAACTACAGTTTTACCCTTATACGTGAAAGCAACCTAAATTTATAAAAGGTAAAGTACACAAATAGTCCCTAAACTATCTCTAAAACCAAACTTTCAAAAGTTACATAATGAGCATTAAGCTTTAGTTTTTGTTACAAAATGGTCACTGAGCTATTATTTGTCGTTAACTAGGAGACGTGGCAGTTACGAAAATTTATATAATAACATATTTAATCTTTAATATTAACACATTCAATCAATTTAGACATCAATAATGAGGGTTAAATTAGGAATAAATTGATTATGTCAATATGGAAAATTAAATGTTCTATTATTCAAATTTCCGTAATTGTCACGTCACACAAATAACGACAGTTAACGGTTCAGTGACCATTTTGTAATAAAAACTAAAGTTTAATGCCCATTATGTAACTTTTGAAAGTTTGATGACCATTTCGTATTTTTGGAGATAGTTATATGACCATTTGTGTACTTTACCCTTTATAAAATAACAATACAGGATCAAATTGGTGCCTTTATTTTATTCTTTTTTTTGGGGGGGGGGTATTTATTCAGTTGATTACGTTATTATAATTTGGTTACATTTTGAATCTCTTTGTGTGGGTCCTTTCCCCCTTTTTTTGAAACATACGAGCAAAGAGGCTTTCATAGCTATAGGCACATTGGTCAAGGTGATTTCAGAATTCATGTTGAGATTTTGCTCAATGTGTCCATTTACTTTTTGTGCATCAATGATTTGATTTTAGTGGTAGTCAGTATCTCAGTATCTTATTATATTAATGATTCTAAGCTAATTTGATTTGTGAATGAAGCTATCGGCTGTTTGCGAGACAGGATTTCACTATCAGGACAAAATTTCTCCTATTGACTACGTTGTAGGTATTTCAACAAACATGCAGGTAATTAGATTACATCCCTCCAATTTTTTTTATCCCATTTTATTGCTTAACTTTTGTTAAAGGGTTCTATTGTTAGCGTTTTTGATATATTTTCCCTTATAGTTCGGTCTACATTTGTATCATACTGTAGTTTTATGAAAAAAAACTTTAAATTATAACTTTTCCATGAGGGACATGACTAGCTAACTAAAGCTACTTGTTTTTGCTACTTTAATTAAAATACATAGAAAGGATTATTTTGTGTATTTGATGACATGAATAAAACATGTTTAATTATATATTTTATGTGTAATAGATGTAGCAGAGGCAACTCAGGGTCATTAATGCGTTGTAGTTACTTTAATAATTTGAATGGCTTTTATCACTTGGTAATGTTACTTGGAAAAACCATCATTAAATAATATCTCAGCTTTCTATTTTATACCACTTGAAAAATGGAAATGAAGAGTTTATTGCCAGAACATTTGCAATTTGAGGCGATCACATGCTAAATACCAAATCTATTCGTAAGGACTGTATCTACCCACAATATACATATTTGAGATACATGGGATGGGAGAATAAGTGTTTAGTGTTGAAGTAGATGAAGTAAGAAAACAATGGTAACAACACTACAAAATATAGGGATTTATTAAAAGTTTCATAGAACTGAAGAGATTGCACTACCTAAAAGGAAGCATAGGAATTAAACCATTATTATTCTTCAAAATAAGAATATGGCTGTGGGAAAGAATGAAAAAGGCAAAGACAAAATAGATAGGCTGATAGAAATGTAGCCCAGAAAATTTGAAGCTTCAGCTTATGAAAATTTAAAATGATGTGTAACCGTCTTTTTCACATAAAAGCAAATTAATAAATTAGCCCAAAAAACTTGCCCTATGGTTTTACTAAACATTTGGAGCTTTTTAGGACTATTTAGACACAATTTTCTACTATTTGTCTTTTGGAAGTTCTAGTCATTTATCCAAATTTTGTATGGCCTTTTTTTCTTTTGATTTTATAGGTACAAGGTACAAACACAATTACAGATAATACATATTTGTGTAGACTACTTAGAATTAATTGTTGCAAATCACAATCGGACTAATAACTGAAATATATCCTGAGCCAGACAAGAATAAATTATGAAATGACCCACGGTGGGATTTAAATCAGAAAAAACCTGGCGACAACACACACTCAAAGGACCCAGGCCTCAGCTTTTGCCAACTCGGCCAAGGCTTCATTGGTCGCCTATTTAATTGCATTAAATTCCCCAAAGTGTTTTGGCGTTTGATGTTTCTCTCACATAGATTTTTCTGATTTTGGACTTCATTTCTGCATTTTTATTATGCAGTCTTCACGCTTCTTTGCTCTCCAAAACCCATATTTCTTCTTTTGAAGGTTAATATGGTATCATATCAGGTGATGCAACCTCAGCTGGTGGCGTACGTACTGGGTAGAGTCAAGGATGCTATGTTAAACTTAGTCCATCTCTTCTTTCTAAATAGAAAAGAACATAGATGAAGCTGATTTGTTTGGATGTTTCTTGGATTGTGCCAATTAACTAAAAATATTCCTTCTAGGCTTTGCTTGGTGGGAGATGGAAGGGAAAAGTTTTTCTAATAAGAGATGTGCTGCAAAACACCTAGCTGGTTATGGGATTTTACCCTTAACCTTTAAAACTTTTCCTAATCCAATGGAAATATTTTAATCCATCATTTCATTTTCCTTTTTCACATCATTCCTACCGAGAAAAACTAAACAACTGCTCATGAATGTCCTAATTTGTATGGACTTTCGAGAGCCTTTTGTATGAAAAGAGCTGTCTGACTATGAGAGATTTCTTTAACGTGTGTTTCTGTTAGTTAGTATGCATAAATGTGTGTTGTAGGAGTTTTAGATAGAGTAGGAGTTTTATGTTATCTTTACTTTATCTTAACTAGTAGTTTGAATTTAAATTTGATCTTTGTAAAGGATAAGAGTCTTATCCTATAGGTTAACTACTTGGTGTTAAACACCTCTGTAAAAGTCTATATAATAGACTCTTTTTTCACTAATGAATAATAACAAATAGAGTACAGTAAAACTCTGTTTCTCACATGGTATCAGTTTAGGAGCCGATCCTATCTCTCTCGGTTTCTCCTTTGCTTAATCTCCATGGCTTTTTGCGAAACCACCACATCTGAAATTAGTTCTCAAAATAACCCTCGTGCATCTAAATTTCAGATCTCAGATGCCTCTCTTTCTCCAATCACATCCTATAAACTAAATGGGAACAATTACCTTCAACAGTTTTTTGGCCATCTCACCTCCAAATCTTCCACAACTGCCTTATCAGCTAGTGAATGTAGAATTTCCTGTTTGGCCACTTCTAATCCTCTATTCTGGATTATAGATTCTGGTGCCTCTGACCATATGACAGACAACCTTCAGCTATTTCGCACCTTTAACCATTGCAACTCTAAAACCTCCATCAAGGTTGCAGATGAGTTTCTGTCCCAAGTAAAAGGAAGTGACACTATTCGAGTGGGTGATAAACTGGTTTTGCCTAATGTGTTATATGTTCCTAATCTTGCCTGCAACTTGTTATCAGTTAGTAAGTTAGTTCAAGATACTAAATGTGATGCTCACTTTGGAATTAATGGGTGTGTATTTTAGGAACAGGGCTCGAAGAAGGTGATTGGCAGTGCTAGGCTATCCAATGGTCTCTATATCCTTGATGAATTACCACCTCTGATTTCTTCAGTTTCACGTTGTTTTAAGACTTCATCTTCTTCTTTAAGTAATCCTGATGATATTATGTTGTGGCATCTTAGGCTAGGACATCCAAATTTTGTGTATCTTTCAAAATTGTTTCCCAAGTTATTTAGCAATAAAAAGCCTCATTCTTTTAGTTGTGAAGTATGTCAAATTGCTAAACATACCAGGCAAAGATATGGTCCTTCCTCATTTACACCCACATCTCTTTTTTCTATAATCCACAGTGATATTTGGGGTCCATCTAAGGTCAGAAGCTTATCTGGGTCTAGGTGGTTTATTACCTTTATTGATGATTATTCTAGGACTACTTGGACTTTTTTAATGAGGGAAAAGGCGGAAGTTGCGTCAATTTTCAAAACTTTCTATCAAATGATTGAAATCAGTTTGACAAACGTATTAAGGTTGTGAGGAGTGATAATGAGAGTGAATACCTTAGTCAATCTCTTGGGTGTTATTTTCGGGAAAAAGACATTTTCCATCTTACTTCTTGTGTCAACACTCCACAACAAAATGGAGTTGCCGAAAGAAAAACAGACATCTACTAGAGGTTACAAGGTCTCTTCTTTTTTCAGCCAAAGCACCTAAATATCTTTGGGGGGAAGCCTTACTTACTGCCACCTACCTTATCAACAGAATGCCCAACAAAGCCTTGGGTTTTGCAGTACCAACAGAAGTCTTATTCAAACATTTTCCTCACTTTAAACCACTGTCATCTGTTCTTCCTCTTAGGGTATTTGGCTGCACAGCTTTTGTTCACGTGCATGATAAAAATAGAAGTAAGTTGGACCCTAAATCAATCAGGTGTGTGTTTATAGGATATTCCTCTAGTCAAAAGGGTTACAAATGCTATTCTCCTATTTCTAAAAAGACCTATGCCTCTTTTGATGTCACTTTCTTTGAGGATAAACCATATTTTGTAGGGACTGAACTTCAGGGGGGAGAAAAATGAGGAATTTCAGCCCTTTGTTCCTCCACCCTCCATAATTTCTCCTTTACCAGGCATTCCTCTCATACCCTATCCTGAAACCACCAGAACAGAAAACACTATGCCGACAGAAATGCACTCTCCTCATACCAACAAATCACCAAGTCCTTGTACAACACCTCTTCCAGCACCTAGGGCTGTAGCACAAATTTCCCCTACTTCTGTGCATTCACAGCCGGCAGACAGTCAATTTAAGGTGTATACCAGGAGAAGAAGAGCCCCCCTAATGAAGTAAATAACCAGCCTAGCACTTGTCAAGAACCAGACTCAAGTCCTGATGCTGCTGAACCGGGCTTAAATCCTGCTACTGCCGAGATTGAAGGTAACATTGCTCCTCAAGATTCTAGTGACCTTGGTGACTTTCCTATTGCAATTAGAAAGGGAGTAAGAAAATGTACTATGCACCCAATTAACAAATTTGTTGCCTGTGGTAAACTTTAGCCCACTTTTAAGGCCTTTACAGCCAGCCTAAACAGTGTGCAGATTCCTAAAACAGTGGAGGAGGCCTTGAAGAATCCCAAATGGAAGAAAGCTGTCGAGGAAGAAGTAAGGGCACTTGAGAAAAATGAGACATGGTGTTTGACAGATCTACCAGAGGGAAAGAGGGTTGTTGGATGCAAGTGGGTTTTCACTATCAAGTACAACTCAGATGAGAGCATTGAGAGATATAAGGCAAGGCTGGTGGCTAAAGGTTTTACACAATCCTATGGGGTGGATTATCAAGAAACCTTTGCACCAGTGGCTAAATTGGATACTATTAGAATCTTATTGTCCATAGCTGTAAACAAGGACTGGAAATTTCACCAACTAGACATCAAAAATGCCTTTCTCAATGAGAGGCTCGAGGAGGAAGTATATACGCAAATACCACCTGGTCTAGAAGGTAAAACAACTAGAAATACAGTGTGCAAACTCAACAAATCACTGTATGGACTTGAGCAATCTCCAAGAGATTGGTAAAGAATGGATTCAAACAAAGTAAGGCTGATCACACCCTATTCAAAAAGGTTGCAACAACTGGTAAAATAACCTTATTAATTGTGTATGTTGATGACATAATTATTACAGGGGATGATAGTAGAGAAATTGAGAAGTTGAAGATTGTTCTTGCCCGAGAATTTGAAACAAAGGACCTGGGGAGTCTAAGGTATTTTCTGGGAATGGAAGTAGGAAGGTCAAGAGAAGGTTTAGTCATCAATCAAAGGAAGTACATCCTAGATCTTCTTACAGAAACTGGGATGCTTGGATGCAAGCCAGCCGAGACACCCATGGACCCAAGGTTGAAGTTCAACAAAGAAGGTGGTAATCCAGTTGACAAAGAACCCTATCAAAGGTTAGTTGGAAAACTAATTTATCTTTCTCTAACAAGGCCAGACATTGCATACTCAGTGAGTGTTATAAGCCAGCACATGAGTGATCCTCGAGAAGAACATTTGGAGGCGATTAACGAGTTCGAGGTACCTAAAATTCACACACAGTCTTTGGGCTAATTTTCAAGAAAAATCCAGATGAGCGCTGAAGGTATACACGTTTCAAGTCAAGCGGGAGAGCTCACCGATAGAAGGTCGGTTAGTGGATATTGTGCTTATGTTTGGGGCAACTTGGTTACTTGGAGAAGCAAAAAGCAGTGTGGTGTCAAGGAGTAGTCTTTGGCGGAATTTAGAGCATTAGCTCTTGGAATATGTGAAGGAATGTGGATAAAGAGGCTTCTCAAAGAGCTGGAGTTGGATGAAAAGACTGAATTCGAGATCTATAGTGACAACCCGTCGGAATGAGTATTGCTAAGAATCCAAAGCAACATGACAAACCAAACACATTGAAATAGATAGGCACTTTATCTATGAGAAAGTGAATGGTGGTATTGCACAGCTAAACTATATTCCTACCAGAAGCCAGATAGCTGACATCTTTACTAAGGCACTTCCAAGAGTTATTTTTGATGAGTTCACATCCAAACTGGGTATATATAACATATACACAGTTTGAGGGGGAGTGTTAGTTAGTATGCATAACCGTGTGTTGTAGGAGTTTTAGATAGAGTAGGAGTTGTATGTTATCTTTACTTTATCTTAACTAGTAGTTTGAATTTAAATTTGATCTTTGTAAAGGATAAGAATATTATCCTATAGGTTAACTACTTGGTGTTAAACACCTCTGTAAAAGTCTATATAATAGACTCCTCTTTCACTAATGAATAATAACAAATAGAGTACAGTAAAACGCTGTTTCTCACAGTTTCCCCGTTTTGACCTTCTCTCTAGACCTGAAGGTGCATAATAAAGGTAGGTACGTTTTACCATGCTCTAGGAGAGCATATGCATTGCTCCTCTAGTTAAAAGGAGTTGCATATTTTCAAGTGAAGAGAGTGTTTTTATAGTTGTATCTGTTTTTGCAAGATATTCTGAGTATTTAAGGTTAGTATATTTGTATATGTTTATGCTGATCAGGAACAGCTTTTCCATATGCTAGAGGATGTTAGGCTTCTATTAGAAGTATAATGCAATTTGTGGTTGACCTAGAAGCAGTTATGGAAATAGCAAGATTGACCATTCAAATTATTTAAAGGGTGCTCCTGAGGTTCTGTATATGTGGGTACTAGGTATTTCATTTGGTGCATCTCTTAAACCTAATACTTAAGGACTATTTCAGAAGCAATATCTTTCCCAAGCTCATTTGGTAGGTCTCTTAAGTGCTTGTTTTAGAGCTTTTTCAATGAAATTGATACTTTAACCAACATGTATTTAGCTTTTTAACTTTTAGGACTTGGTTTAGACTGTCATTCTCTATCTCAATTGCCCTCATCTATAAGTTTGTTCTTTTTGTGAATTTCCTATAATATTGATGATCTCATGTTGGAGCTTTTTTTCTGATACATTCAAAAGTGATTTTCAGATATATCCTCCAAAAGATTGGCTGGTTGGATCATCATTGCCTTCGGATTTCAATCCATCCATCATACAGAAGATACTAAACGAGCTTTCTCCTGAGAGAGTCAGGTACGTGTTTGAGCAACGTTAAACCAGAAGATTTGAAGCATTCAGTTTTCCCATTAGAGACAACGCTATTTACCTTCATTTTATTGCAAGTATATGTTTGTCAAATTGTTTGGGCCTCCATTTGGCACTCTCGTACATTTTCTCAAACAATCATTCTCTCTTATTAGTTTGAGGCTTTTGGTTAACACTGGCATCCAAAATTTGTTTTCTATACATATTATCAAATAAAAGGGTTGCCAGGTTATCAAATGAATTTACCATTAGTCATTGGAGCATACCCTAAACAAAATTGCTATTTATCACCCCCTTAATAGTAGAAATGTTTTTGAATCATATAACTTAAGAGAACGTGCGGTTGTGCTCCAATATAGTTTATTTATGATAAGCCCACTTTTTAACAGAATCTTCTGGGAGTCGAAGAAATTTGAGGGATTGACTGACAAGGCTGAGCCATGGTATGGTACTGCATATTCCATTGAGAAAGTTAACCCCTCAACGATTCAGGTATGTAGTCTGATCTTGCTGATGATATGTTAATTACATTTGTATGGTAACTTAATATGTCTACTGATGGACCAGTCTTTTGGTTCTACTGAAAATGGTGCTTTATCAATCCTTCTTTGACTGCAGGCTTGGATGTCCTCGGCTCCTAATGAAAACCTGCATCTACCAGCACCTAATGTTTTTATACCAACAGACTTATCTATTAAGAATGCACAGGAGAAGGTTTGATGACTCGTTCCATTTGATTTTATTATAATAACCTTTTTACAGATATCCTGACTTCTTATATGATTATCCTTTGGAACAGGCCAAGTTTCCAGTTTTATTGAGAAAGTCATCCTATTCAAAGTTGTGGTTCAAGCCTGACATGGTGTTCTCTACTCCAAAGGCATATGTTAAGATAGACTTCAACTGCCCCCAGGCTAACAACTCTCCTGAAACGGAGGTTCTTGCAGATCTTTTTGCACGGTTATTGATGGATTACTTGAATGAATACGGTATGATAAGTGCTGTTGGTTTTGCCGTAGTGGTTTAATGTGATTTTCCTGTATGATTCAACACTCTCCTCCCTTCCAATCTATTTTTTCTCTTTGTTGAGTGTTTGATATGCAAAGCCTTCTATGGTGACGGTAGATTATTCTTATCAATTTAGGACCGTCTTCTTTGCTAATGCTTTGTTTTACCTTCCATGCTTCAGCTTATTATGCTCAGGTTGCTGGTCTTCATTATGGCATAAGCCTCACAGAGAGTGGTTTTGAGGTACTTTTTCTCTTCTTTTTTTGGCATTAATGTGATTCCATCAAATAATTTTTTTTCTTTGAACTAAATAGGAATATCTATGGATTAGTTAATGGATTTTTATGACACTTAAAGCTATTTCCCATTGAAAAGGATAATATTCTTTATGAAGAATATTAACAGAGATGGAATTTAGATTTATGTCTTAAGAATTTATACTTTTTTCTTCTTTTAGGAAAAAGAAAAAGATTTTCTGAATGCTAGAAGTTAATTTAGATCATTGGACTACAATTCAAGAAAACTTGAAAAGCTGCTACGCTCTGTTATTATTTTTGTTTGTTGAAGAGACTTCTGTTAGAATCAGAGAACTTTTTAGAGTGTTTCTCTGTTAAATCTTATTTCAAAAATTATGTACAAGAGTACTCTTTTTATAGGCTTTACAAGTAGTTAACCTAGAGTAGTCTACCTAAGAGAGATTAACTCTTATCCTTTAATTAGATAGAGTTTATCTAGATTTAAACTTTTAAATTCAAACTATTAGATGAGATAAGATAAGATTACAACATTTAATTTACATCCAATATCCTACACTCCCCCTCAAACTGGTGTGCATATGTTGTATACTCCCAGTTTGGATGAGATCTCGTCAAAGGTCACTCTCGGAAGTGTCTTTGTAAAGATATCCGCCAGTTGACTCTTTGTAGGAACATAGTGCAGCTTTACGACACACTGTTTACCTTCTCATAAATAAAATGTCTGTCAATTTCGATATGTTTAGTCCGGTCATGTTGTACTGGATTCTTAGCAATACTCATTGCTGATTGGCTATCACTCAGTACCTCGAACTCCTATTTTTCATATAACTCCAGCTCGGTGAGAAGTTTTTTAAGCCACATGCCTTCGCAAATTCCAAGGGCCATAGCCCTATATTCTGATTCTGCACTATTTCGAGACACCATAGTTTGCTTTTTACTCCTCCATGTGACTAAGTTTCCCCACACAAACGAACAATAGCCACTCACAGATTTTCTACCTGTTAACTCTCCTGCCCAACTAGAATCTGTGTAAATCTTCACAGATCCGTCTTGATTTTTCCTGAAAATAAGTCCAAATCCTGGTGTAAACTTTAAGTATCGCAGGACTCTATTGGCTGCCTCCATATGTTCTTCTCTAGGATCGCTCATGTGTTGGCAGATTATGCTTATTGGATAAGCTATATCAGGTCTGGTGAGTGATAAATAAATCAGTTTCCCAACCAGCCTTTGGTAGGATTCTCTGTTCACGGGAGTACTCGTGCCATTTTTTCCAAACTTCAAGCCTACATCCATTGGAGTGTCTGCTGGTTTACATCCAAGCATTCCAATTTCCGAGAGCACGTCCAAGATGTACTTTCTCTGATTTATGACTATTCCCTCATTTGATCTAGCCACCTTCATTCCGAAAAAGTACCTAAGACTTCCCAAGTCTTTAGTCTCAAACTCTGTTGCTAAAAAAGTCTTTAGTTTCTCAATTTCCTTTGTGTCATCTCCTGTAATGATCATATCATCAACATAAACAATAAGGAGAGTTTTTTTACCATTTGAAGCTACCTTCTTAAACAAGGTGTGATCTGCCCGTGTTTGCTTGAACCCGTTCTTCACCATGGCCTTCACGAATCTGTCAAACCAGGCCCTTGGTGATTACTTCAGCCCATACAAGGATCTATTTAGTTTGCACACTTTTTGTTTCGTTGAGTCATCCTCTAAACCTGGTGGAATATGCATATATACTTCTTCTTCAAGCTTTCCATTCAAAAAAGCATTCTTGATGTCCAGTTGGTGCAACTTCCAATCTTTATTAATCACTAATGAGAGCAAAGCACCCTTATTGTATTCGGTTTTTGCCACAGTGTGCAAAAGTCTCTGATAGTCTACTCCATATGACCGAGTAAATCCCTTTGCTACTAACCTTGCCTTGAACCTCTTGATGCTTCCATCGAATGATACTTTCTTGTGAAAACCCACTTGCATCCGACCACCTTTTTTTTCCTTCCGCGCTTTTAGTTAAACTCCATGTGTTATTTTGTTGTAGGGCTTTGACCTCTTCTTCAACACTTTTCCTCCAATCAAGATTTTCAAATGCCTCTTCCACAATTATAGGGATCCTTACACTGTTAATATTAGGCACTGTAAAAGCCTTGAAACCGCACAATAGTTTTCCATAAGCAACAAATCTATCAATAGGATGATCAGTGCATTTTCTTACCCCCTTTCTGATTGCAATCGGAAAATCATCTAAATTCTCATGAACTGGACTTTTTGAAACATCATTGCTTACCCTTTCCTCCATGGCAGCAGGACTTAAGATCAGTTCTTGGCAAGTACTAGGCTGATCAATGGGTTCTGTGACAATTTTCTTTCTTCTGGTATAGGGAGTAAGCTGTTTGACTAGAGATTGTGGGGTTTGAGTAGTGTGAGGCCTGGGAGATCTAGGTTCTGGAGAAAGTCTTCCTACTGGAACATTAGAAGAGATGGGAGATGTAGGCTCTGGGGAAGATCTTTCTACTAGAACACTAGGAGAGTTAGGAAATGTAGGCTCTGGAGAAGTTGTAGGATCCTCAGAGTTGCTAGGTTGTTCGTCCTGTGTTTGTTCAAGGGTCGGAAAAGGAGGCAACAAAGGAAGAATATGAGTAGGAGTAATAGGTTGAGATTCCTCGCATCTCTCCCCCCTGAATCTTAGTCCCTACAAAATAAGGTTGGTTTTCAAATAAAGTAACATCAAATGAAACATAGGTTTTCTTGGTAATAGGTGAGTAACATTTGTAGCCCTTCTGACTTGATGAGTATCCTATAAACACATACCGCAAGGACCTAGGATCAAGCTTACTCCTATTGTTGCCATGCACATGAACAAAAGCTGTGCAGCCAAATACTCGAAAAGAAATAGCAGATGACCATGGTTTGAAATGTGGAAAAAGATGTAAAAGGGTGTCAAAAGGAGTTTTGAAGCCCATAGTTTTGCTAGGCATCCTATTAATTAGGAAAGTAGCAGTAAGAAGTGCTTCCCCCCAAAGATACTAAGGAGCGTTAGCAAAAAGTAGAAGAGACCAAGTTACCTCAAGTAGATGTCTGTTTTTTTCAGCAACCCCATTTTGCTGAGGAGTGTTGACACAAGAAGTAAGGTGAAAGATACCTTTCTCTCGAAAAAGGAACCAAGGGATTTAGTAAGATACTCACTCCCATTATCACTCTGAACTATCTTTATTTTGCATTCAAATTGGTTTTCGATCATGTGATAGAACGTTTTAAATATCGTTTCAACCTCCGATTTTTCTTTCATGAGATAGGTCCAAGTAACCCGAGAGTGATCATCAATAAAGGACACAAACCAGCGAGCCCCAGATACATTTTTAACTTTAGAAGGACCCCAAATGTCGCTGTGTATGATAGAGAAAGGAAAGGTAGGTTTAAATTTAGTGGGAATATATGATTGTCTTGTATGTTTGGCAAGTTGACATGCATCACAGGTGAATGACGAGGGATGTTTATTCAGGAACAACTTAGGAAACAATTTCACAAGCTAGTAGAAATTCGGGTGTCCTAATCGAAAATGCCATAGCATGACATCATTGGAAAGAAGGGAAGAGGAAAAAACTGTAGACGTAGGACAACTGGGAATAGTTTTGTTTCGAGAGGATAGGCCATCAAGAATGTAGAGTCCATTGTGTCGCCTAGCATTGCCAATCACCGTCCTTGAGTCTTGTGCCTGAAAAATACAACCAGACAGCCCAAAGTTAACATCACAATTCTCATCTTTAACAATTTTGCTAAGAGACAGAAGATTGCAGGCCAGTTTTGGTACATAAAGAACATCAGACAGTACTAGATGATCATTTAATTTAATAGAACCACTTTCTGATACAATAGAGAGAGATCCATCGGCAACTTTGATAGATGATGCAAATGAATGTGGCTTGTACTCATGAAAAAGGTCATGATTGCCTGTCATATGGTCAGAAGCACCAAAATCCACTATCCAACTCCAGGGATTGACTGTGGCCAAACAAGAAATTCCACCTTCAGAAGCGAAAATGCAAGAGAATCTGATTTGGAGAATATTTGACCAAACATCCATTGGAGCTCCACAATCTGTTGCTTACTCAAATTGCTAGAAGAACTGTCATGCTTGTGATAACATGTGCTTCTCTCTGGGGCTTTGACCCGTTGGGATTTCCACTCTGCTGGTCTCACCGATTGAGACGGAATGGGAGAAAGAGACGATCCGAAAGGGTAAAATCAGATGGACGAGAGCTTCTTGGAGAGCTAATTGCGAGCGCAGCAGGGTTCTGCTGTAGCCATGTTTTCTAAATAGGGAAGAAAGGTCGAGAGAAGAGAGGAAAAAAAATTGAAATTTGGAAGAAATGATCGACCTAAACTGATACCATGTTAGAATCAGAGAACATTTTAGAGTGTTTCTCTGTTAAATCTTATTTAAAAAATGTTGTACAAGAGTACTCCTTTTATAGGCTTTACAAGTAGTTAACATAGAGTAGTCTACCTAAGAGATATAACTCTTATCCTTTAATGAGATAGAGTTTAACTAGATTTAAACTTTTAAATTCAAACTACTAGATGAGATAAGATAAGATTACAACATTTAATTTACATCCAATATCCTACAACTTCTATGCTATTGCTCTTGGGAGGTTTACTGAAATGTATAGCATTATAAATTTATACTCTTTTGAGAAAGTAAACTATTAACTTACACTGCGACGCCCTAAATTCTGCCTTACTCTTGTACCAATATGGAGTTTGCCTTCGGTCCAAGTTAGATTGAAGTTGAAATTGGCATATGGATTCTCAAAATATACTGTAATTTGACAAAATCCTAGGGGAAAAATATTCTTTCTTGGTAACCTTTTTCTCTCTCTTTTTCTCTATGTATGTGCACACTTTCCAAGCAGTTTGTAGTACTCATTGTTTCTTTTATATCTCAATTAAATGGTATCATTTAATTTTCTTTTCATTTTAGGTAACATTGGTTGGTTATAATCACAAATTGAGGATCTTGCTGGAAACCGTGGTCAATAAAATTGCAAATTTTGAAGTGAAACCTGACAGGTTTTCAGTTATCAAGGTAATTGATTAAGAGCTAATATAAAATGCTATTTTCACTTCAGAAATAAGATCTGCCTTTTACCATTAGTATATTTGTTACTTATTGATTTAAATAAGAATAAAACGGCAATGGTTACGGTTTTTATGCCTGAAGGTTAATTACGTACAGAATTTTAGATACTGCAACTCTTTATTTCTCCTGAAAATTGTCCCTAACTTTAAATTTAATTTAGGTCCCAGTTAATGCATTTGTTGTCCCTCTCGTTTGGAATTAGTTATATATTTGTTTTAGGAGAGTAGAAGAGTTATTTTTTCACTGACAAATACATATGGACAATTTAATTATGGATGTTAATTTAAATTTCACAATGACTAGTTTTGTAAAGGCAGCCGCAATTTATGCAGCTGCCAAATGCAGTGCTTTTCTAAACGGCCTTTGAATTGAAGGGAAGCGTTTCCTTAGGACAAAAAAAAACTTATGGATTTCGAGTAATCTGTGATAAAAGAAATTGTTTGGGCAGCCTGTCTTCTTTCTGTCTAAATAAAAATATGCAAGAATAGACTCCTGACATGTAGTCACTTTGCTAACGCATGCTATTGGATAGGACTGCTAGGTATTTTTGTTAAGCCTTTTTATTTAAGTTGAATTTATTGGTTCATCAATGGAGCACGTGGTTTAGAAACACTTTTTTTTGTTAATTAATACATTTGCTAATAACCTTATGCTTTGCCTTTGCATTCTTTTTGTTTTATCAGGAAATGGTTATTAAAGACTATCAAAATTTCAAGTTCCGGCAACCGTATCAACAGGCTATGTATTATTGCTCATTAATACTCGAGGACCAAACATGGCCTTGGATGGAACAACTTGAAGTTCTGCCTCATCTTAATCCGGAAGACCTTGCAAAATTTGCTCCAATGATGCTCTCACGGGCCTTCCTAGAGTGTTACATAGCGGGTTTGTCATATCTTTCTTCCCTCCTCACTTCAGTCGTATTCTTTTCGCATCTGGTTGTTATATTCTCATCCTTTTGTTTTTATTTTTTTCACCCACAGGAAACATTGAACATGAGGAAGCTGAATCAATGATTCAGCATGTTGAAGATGTGTTCTTTAAGGGTCCAAACCCAATATGCCAACCGCTATTTCCATCTCAGCTTCTAACAAATAGAGTGGTCAAACTTGAAAAAGGCATGAATTACTGCTACAGTAAGGAAGGCCTTAATCCAAGTGATGAGAATTCTGCCTTACTCCACTATATTCAGGTAATCTTGTTTGTCTGGAGAACATAAAATTTTTGGTGACCCCATCTTGAGTGAATTTTCATACTTTCTCATCTATAAAGACAATGATGTTAATTTTTCTTTTTGAACATTAATGATGTTAAGTTTTGAATCAATGCACAACATGCTGAAAAGTAACCAATTTTTGCCATTTTCATTTAAGAAAGTATTTGCTCCAAATACTTGGAGCTTTGGTTCAGACAACTCGTCCTGAAAGGACATGTCATTGATGTTTAGCTTATTCATGTTTATGAGGATATTTTTTTCTTGACCAATAGTCGAAATGTTGTATCACTCATTTATTCAACTCAACCTGTTACGACTTTGAACTTTTCCTGAGACCATGTGCTGGATGCAAAAATAAAAAATCATGTATGTTTCTCTATTGGCTCCTATGGCTGTACTAAGCTCCATGAACAAAATTCTTGATGTATGTCAGTACAACCCTAAGACTGAAAGGAACATATTTGTGTTGAATAAACAAATGTATGTTTGTATATGGAGGCATTATCCATATTCCTCAAAACCATTGCACGATTATGCGGACGACGATGTGCTTTAAGGCTATAATTATGGGAAATGCTTTTGCTCTCTACTGCTGATTCTGGGATATCTTGGGGACAAGAATATGGTCTTTCCATTATTCAGACGCCAACACAGTTATTATTTTATTTAATTTTTACAACTTTCTAGAACCTTTAGCTGCAAGGCTCTTGTTTTCAAATATCTGAGGAATGTTCTGGTTATGCATATGTATCTCTAAAAATGTAAAATGTTTTTTATTTCTTTTTTGTAAATGAAAGGATGTCTAGGTCTTAAAGTGGTTGCTGCACTTGAAAGGTTAACATTTTTGCAATGTAGTTATTACCTCTTAATTCTCGTGACACAATTGGATTTTACTTATCACCTTCCTTCCCTGCCCCCGTAGAAAAACAGAGCCTTATCTGTTCTTTTGTTTTGTTTCTATTCTAGTGTCTGTTTGTTTTTTTTTCTTGTTGTGGGTGAGATTATGTTGCATCTTGATTATCTAGACTTTATTTAGTTCTGATGTGAATCACGTTTGACTGGTCAGGTTCATCGTGATGATTTTATACTGAATGTGAAACTTCAGCTTTTTGCTCTTATTGCAAAGCAACCTGCCTTCCATCAGCTTAGATCCGTAGAGCAACTTGGATACATTACCGTCCTCATGCAGAGGTATGAAGAAAATTTTTGACCCTTATTTTATTCTTGGATTGGTCTGCCAAATTTTAAGGCCTTTAATTGTCTCCCATTAGAAATGATTCCGGGATTCGTGGGGTGCAGTTCGTTATCCAGTCTACAGTAAAGGTGAGTAGCAGGTTCTTTCTTTTGTATATACCTCTTGCCTTGTTCATTTAACTTAAGAATACACTCTCTCTTAGCAGGGCCCTGGACATATTGATTCGAGAATTGAGGCATTCCTTAAAATGTTCGAGAGTAAACTGTATGAAATGACGAATGATGAATTTAAGGTAAGATGGAGAGTTCTGCTGGAAGAAATTTCCTTTTCTTTTTTTGTTTTTGTTTTTTTGGACACTATTTTGAACCTGCACGACAGGCTAAGGTAATTTATGAGATTATAGAATCTCAATTGATTCATTCACTGATTGAATATCAAATCTTAATTTCCATGTGTAAAACCTAAAATCCAAAGTTTTCTTTGCCCTAGTCACCATGAATCTAAAGTGAAACATCCCGTATTAGCCATTCACCATTAGTTAGTAATAGATGAGAGCTTTTACCGAAATGCTGTGTTGTGTTTTCTTCCTTGTCATGGCTTTTATTAGAATTCCATTATAGTTGATTGCTTGAAAATTTGATTTGAAACAGTTTCTCGGATTTGATATATCTTAGTTGACAATTCAGCTGCATAACAAATTAGAAAATCCTTTGACTACCGAGTAACTTAGTTGAATTCTTTTATGCATTTAGTAGATGAAGGGATTTCAAACTAATTCCAATAGTATTAGCAACATTTGATGCAAGATTGCATGTTTATGACTTTGGGTGCTCTATTTTTTTTTCTGGATTTGAGTGAGAGTTTGTCCTCTAATCATCAACTGCCAACTTGTTAAACAGAGCAATGTAAATGCATTGATTGATATGAAGCTCGAGAAGCACAAGAATTTAATGGAAGAATCTCGATTTTACTGGCGAGAGATCCTCGACGGGACTCTCAAGTTTGATAGGAGAGAAGCTGAGGTATGCCCATCGGTCTTGATATTTTGTTGCCATTGAAAAGGAAATTCATCTACTTTGATCTTAAATAGTTCATCTTTACCATCTGTTTCTAACAGGTTGCAGCATTAAAGAAACTTTCGCAACAAGAGCTGATAGAATTCTTCAATGAAAACATAAAAGTGGGTGCAACTCGAAAGAGAACACTTAGCGTGCGAGTGTACGGGAACCAGCATTTGGCCGATTTGAACTCGCAGGAGAGGGAAACAGTTCAACCGAATACAATTCAAATTGACGATATCTTCAGTTTTAGAAGATCGCAACCTCTGTACGGTTCATTCAAAGGAGGATTTGGTCAAATGAAACTGTAGTATAAAGAAGGGTCATCCCTTGTGGAGCAAATACAAAATTTAGGCACGCTTGCCCTGGGGAAACACAGATTTTTCTTCCAGTTGGTTTTCATAGAATTGTTCTACATTGGAGAGAAAAAGACAGTACCTTCTGCCTGTGATTTTATTTTTATCTTACTTTCCAGTCTCAAATATGTATGCGTTTAACGTGAGTTCTTTTTAATTTAAAAATTTCATATAATTTGGTATTTTTCGAGTTAATTTCTTTTTTAAAAGAAATAAATAAGAACGAGTGAAAGGGGATTTAATATCTTGCTAGTAGTTGACAATTTTATATATATGTTTAATTGTAGTTAACGCGTGATATTTTTCTAAAATAAAAATGAGTCGATCTAAGACATATGTATAATCATTAACTTTATATTTTTAAATTAAATTCAATATTTATTTCACCTTTTGTTTTTATAATTATATGTATAATCATTAACTTAAATTTTTAGATTTATATTTTAACATATATATTTATTTCAGATTTTATATATACAATTTAATTCAATATTCTTATAGATGACCCCGCGCCTGGTACAACACAAAAATTTGAAAATATTGTTGGGTGCTCCGGGAGGCCGAAGACGAATAAAAGTTTTCTATCCTTTTTGGTGTTTATATTTATGCTCCACATTAAAAATTTATAGTTTAAAATTTAGGTTTAAGATTAAAATTTAAAAAATAGTATTATTTCTTAAGGTTTAAAATTTATAATTTAAAGTTGAGATTTAAAATTTTATTATTTAGTGTTAGAATATTAATGAGTGTATTTAATGCATTAATTATTATCATACATATACGTAGAATTCACTTATAGATTATGTAATCATATTTATGATAATGAATGATGATTAGAATTGTATATGATAGTAAAGGATGAGAATTAAACTCTTATATGTATATATTCTCTCATTATCTTCATATTTTTATGACCATCATTGTATTATAGTGAAAGAGTCTATGATTTTAGTAAAAAAAAAAAGAGAATTTATGACGCCCTTTTGATTATTCTGTTGATCTCCGTTTGGACCTCGAACTAGATTTTGATACAAATTTACAATCATCGCTTTTGTTCGCGGTTGAGTTATAGTAATGACCATATTCGTCAACGTGTCTTATTATTGTAATATGTATTTTTTTAATATTATTTGTTGTTAGTTTTTACCTTTCATCGTCGAGCATTGGTGATGTTTGTATTTGTTTTGTTTCGAGCCTTTGAGTTAGGGTTTTTACCTTTTCTAGGTTGGGTCTTGTTATGATCTAGAGACATTAATTTTTGTGTTATTAGGAATATGTTAAGATCAAGTTTATTTACCTGAGTTCTAAATTCTTATTTTATTTTTAATTTTTTTTCTCTTTTAACAAAATTAGCGTACTTATATTAAAAGAAAGAAAGAGTTTACTACCAATTTACAACATTTAACCAATTATATTTAGAAATCAATTTCCCTACACTATGTTCATAAAAGACTCGCTTCCTAACATAAATAATTAATAAACGATATTTGCCAATGATAGTTAAATATATGATTATATCAAACCTAATTTCGATAATTAGTCAAGACTGATTCTATTTTTGTGGTGAATCAAGCACATTTAGACTAATTCATGTAGATTTATTTTTATTTATTTATTTTATCATATTTTTTAGTGAGAAATCTACGCACATTAATATAAAATTAAAGTAAATTTTACACATCTAACTTTTTTTAAAATTGATATTTTAATTATACGACCGTTAAATTTTATATTCTAATCATGTATATTATCATACGAGTTATTTAAATCTAATGTATTAAAAAAACAATACCGTTAAATTTTGGAACTCTTTTTTTTTTTTTTAGTTTAAAAAAAAGATTTTTCTTGAAGGCAAGTATGAAATGATTATTACAATTGTATGCCCTTACACTTATATATTATAATAATTATTAAATGGTAAAAATGCAGTATAAGAATATTATTCTACTACTGAAAAAGGTAATGTTGTTTCTCCTAAAAGTTTAATCCGTACAGTTTATTACTTAAAAAATAAATATTACAATAAGAAAAAATATTTTGATATAAAATATTAAAAAGATACAGTATAAGAAAATTAAATTTTATTTAGGTATAAATATTTATGTTGACAAATTGATAAAATTCAGAAATTATTGGTTATTTTAGAAAAAAAGTGAATTAGTAAAAGGATAAAACTTTGATACACGGGTTGTGTAAAATTAATTTTACACATGACTGTGTATTTACACTATAAAAACTCAAATCCTAAATTCCTAACCCTAACCCTAAAAACTAAACCCTAAACCTTAAACCCTATACACTAACTTCTAAATACTAATTTTAAATTCTAAACCCTACAACCTAAACTTTAAATTAAAATCCTAATTTACACTGCTTGTGCATTACGGCTTGTGTATCAAATTTTTTTCCAAAACAGGTAAAACTTTGATACATGTGTTTTCCTTAGTAAAATAAAAATGTGATGGAAGCAAAAGAGAAAGAAAAGGCAAAATCAACATGGCGCCGTTGCCATCGTTACCGGATCTTTTCTAAAACGATTAACGACTACTTTCTCTGCCACAAACACAGAAAATATATAACTCTTTTCCCCTTCCCTCTTCATTCATTGTTCCTTTTTCTGATCATCATCTCTCATCTCTAAAGGTACCCTTCTCCTCTTCTTCTTTCATAATTCATCATCATCTGTTTTTGTTTTTCTCTGTTACAATCGAGGGAAAGCCATTGCCTTCTGGGGGTTATAAATCATCTCGGTATCCATTTTTTTTCTTGTTTTGTTGATCTGTGTACGCTTGGTATTGTCTCAGTTTTAGTGGGTTTTGTTTCTTTTTTTTGTTTATCTGCATGTGCATGTGCATGTGCATGATGTTGATATCAAAATTTCGGGTTGTTCGATCACAATGTTTCTCTGTTTTTTTTTTCTGCTTGTTATTAAATGTTTCGTCTTTAAATGAACTATTGCTAAGTGTAGGAAGCTTTTATTATCATCATTCATCAGCTATGGATATGCTGAAACTTGGAAAAGCTGTGCTGTTATAGAAAGCAAAACTGATTTTAGCTTTTTCCCTGAATTAGACTCTTATTATTAATATTATTATTTCTCCAGTAAGGTTTTTTTTTTTTTTTTTGCAACTTACAGACAGCTAAAGGTTGGATTCTTAAGCTCACTGATACAGAAGAATTCCTAGAAATGGCTGCCGCAGCAAAAGTTCTGGATCCTGCATTTCAGGGAGTTGGCCAGAAATCGTATCCTTAAAACAAAGGATATGTATGTATGTATGTATGTATGTATGTATGTATGTATGTATGTATGTATGTATGTATGTATGTAATTGGTTTTATGAGTAATATGGGTATTTTTTGGTCTTTTGATCATAAGAGAACTGAAACCAATCACCAAAATTTTTCCAATTTCCAACATGAAAAAAGAGATAATGACACATTCTCGTTTCTTCTTGTTGAGGTGCTTATGTTCCATATATTCCCTGATATTTTGTTTGTGTAAAAGCTGTTGGACTTGACATCTTGTAGTGGGGTTGAAATCTGGCGTATCGAGAATTTTCAGCCGGTTCCATTGCCGAAGTCTGACTATGGAAAATTCTACATGGGGGACTCTTACATTGTCTTAAATGTATCCAATCTACTTGTCTCTCCTTTACCACCCACATGACATATATTCCTATGTGCCTTATTCGATTTTTTATATGTATTTCTGTAGACGACGCATAGCAAGGGTGGTTCCTATATGTATGATATACACTTCTGGATTGGGAAAGATACCAGTCAGGTGTGCTTTTTCTGCATCATCTTATCTTATTTTATTAAGGATTTGAATGTTCCTTCAAATGAACTAAAACAACATTTTGAGATGATGCCGTATGCAGGATGAAGCTGGAACAGCTGCTATCAAAACTGTTGAGCTAGATGCAGGGCTAGGAGGCCGTGCTGTGCAGCACAGAGAACTTCAAGGCCATGAATCTGACAAATTTTTGTCATACTTTAAGCCTTGCATTGTACCATTGCAGGGTGGTGTTGCTTCCGGATTCAAAAAACCAGAGGAAGAAGTGTTTGAAACTCGGCTGTATGTCTGCAAAGGAAAACGAGTTGTCAAATTGAAGCAGGTATCTGATGATCTTTACATAAGTTTAATGAGTATGGATACAAAGAAGAAAGAAAGAGAGAAAAAAAAAAGTTTCATGAACTATTTATAAATTATTCAATGAGGCTTTTTTGGATGATGGGAATACCGTTTTGGATTATGCTCTCGCAGGTTCCTTTTGCTCGGTCTTCACTGAATCACGATGATGTATTTATCCTGGACTCTGAGAATAAGATTTATCAGTTCAATGGTGCAAACTCTAATATTCAGGAAAGGGCGAAGGCATTAGAAGTTATCCAGTTTTTAAAGGATAAGTATCATGATGGAGTGTGCAAAGTTGCAATTGTTGGTAAGGATGGGGCTTTTACGGTATTGATTGATGATGATGTTTTTCCAGATTCTACTTCCTCTGCAAGTATTAATTGACTTTCATGCAAGGCTTACTTTATCTTACTCTATCTAAATCTGCCACTTTTTAATGGTAATCGTCCTGACAGATGATGGGAAATTGGATACCGAATCTGACTCCGGAGAGTTCTGGGTCCTGTTTGGTGGTTTTGCTCCAATAGGCAAGAAGGTTAGCACTGAAGATGATGTTATTCCCGAGACTACTCCGGCTAAACTTTATAGGTAATTGAGTTAGTATTAGTTTATGTTACTATTGTTTTTAAAGGTGTACGCTTTTGTTAACTAATAATTTGGAATCACCGGTTTCCTGTAGCATAACTAATGGAGAGGCAAAGCCCATAGAAGGCAAACTATCGAAAAGCCTCTTGGAAAATGACAAATGCTATCTACTAGACTGTGGTTCTGAGGTTTTTGTTTGGGTTGGACGAGTGACACAAGTAGAGGAGAGAAAAGCCGCCAATCAAGTCGCTGAGGTAGAGCTAGAGGCGTGGTAGTGGTTTCTTTATGTATGTTAAGAATATGAATTCTCATTACCTACCTTTTATCTCCAGGGTTTTGTTGCTAGCAACAATAGACCAAAAGCAACACGCATAACTCGGCTCATCCAAGGGTATGAAACCAGTTCATTCAAGTCCAACTTCGACTCTTGGCCGAATGTATCTACAGTTCCCGGTGGCGAGGATGGAAGAGGAAAAGTAGCTGGTACTGATTAATAAGAATCTACAATTGACACTATTATATTTTGTGGTTAACATTATTTGAATACCACTTTTTTACTGCCAGCTATGCTGAAGCAACAAAAAGCTGCTATCCAGGGAGTGACCAAAACTGCTCCTCCAGTACAAGAAGTTCCTTTGCTTGAAGGCGGTGGAAAGATGGAGGTGTCAAGTTAACAGTTTTAGTTAGTTATTGATATTTGACTTAAAGACAAAACAAAAATTATATGACTATGGTGTTGCTTGTTTTTCAGGTATGGTGCATTAATGACGGTGCCAAGACGCCATTGGAAAAAGAGGATATTGGTAAATTTTATAGCGGAGACTGCTACATTGTGCTTTATACATACCACTCGGGTGAGAGGAAAGATGATTTCTTTCTGTGCTGGTGGATTGGAAAGGATAGCGTTAAGGTAACTTACATTGATCATAGTTGGGTATTAAATAATTTAAATAATATGCCCTTTCTGTCATTTGTCTTCAAGTTTTTGTTAATGATAGATGTACTGCCTTCGATATAGCAATGTGAAACAGTGGATTTGATGTTAAATACTCTAGACCAGAATGCTGCCAATATGAGCTCCTTGTCAGCACTTAAAAAATGATAGATATGGCCCCATTATCTATCATTCGACTTGTTTATTTTTAAGTGTCTGCAATAAGTTGACTTCTAAAATTCGTGCAAGTCAACTTGGACTGCCATTGTTGATTTTTAGTGTCTGCAATAAGTTGCACTTTCATTGTCAATGTTGATTTTTAAGAATTGCTTTCTAGCTCATTTGGTGGCGACAATATCTACTTCATTCAACTTGTTCTTTGCATTGATTCTAAATCACATCTTTTCATTATTTCCACCCTTCATGTGCTTTCATAGAAGAAAGTTCATTTTCTGAAAGTATGTTTCTTAATTCAGGAGGACCAAAAGAAGGCTGCCGAGTTGGCTAATTCAACATTTAATGCACTTAAGGGGAAGCCTGTTCAGGTACCATATTACCTTTGTCTGAGTACTGTTATTCTAGTGCTTGTGTTTCTAATAGATGCTTCGTGCAGGGTCGTATATTTGAAGGTAAAGAGACACCCCAATTCATTGCACTTTTTCAACCTATGGTGGTCCTCAAGGTATTCAATGTGACCTCAAACTTTTAGAATCTCATTATCAATGTACCACTGCATTGGAATTTTTCGGCTTGAAATTGGAAGTTATCAATTTAATGTATGACTGACTCCCATTTAGGGTGGCGTAAGCGCGGGTTACAAAAAGAGTATAAAAGACCAAGGCTTGACTGATGCAACATACACAGCAGATTCCATTGCTCTGTTTCAGATATCAGGAACTGCTGCTCACAATTCTAAAGCACTGCAAGTTGATGCGGTATGCATTAGTTGGTTTTTTTGTCACTTTTTCCTTTTAAATTTTCTTTGGTTGTTTTGATTTTACAATGCATGAGAATGAATTTTTCCTAAAAACATACATGCAAACAACTAGTTTAATTTTGCAACGCATCCAAGTAGTTTTAGACCCTAACATTTCATGTTGCCACCAATGACTGTACAATCTTATTTGATGTAACACCTTATCCAATTTGAACTTTTCATACTGCTATTTTCATAATATTTCCATTATTTTACTGGTAGTGAGGTACGAGCTACTCTTATTGGACATCAAATGAGTTGTGATGACTGTATTCCTGCAGTTTTTTTCTTTTTTTGGTGATGTCTGCTGCATGACTGCCTATTCGTTTTGTACCTAACATGTATACTGCTGGATATCTCCATTCTTGGATTTGTAACCATTGTTTAGGTGGCGAAATCGCTGAACACGAATGAGTGTTTCCTCCTACAATCTGGATCTTCGACAATTTTCACTTGGTATGGAACTCAAAGCTCTAAAGAAGAGCAGGAATTGGCTGCGAAAGTTGCTGAATCTTTAAAGGTATACTCTACAGAAAGTTATTTACTTTTGTGACATAAGATTAAAGCACATAGATTTATTGAGAAGCCTGGTAATAACTTGATATAGTTACAGTTTAAAATCTAAGTTCCTACAATTTGAGTTGACCAATTAATTGATAATACAAAAGAAAGTAACACCAGGAATGTATGCCTTAAAATTTTATCTAATGATTATGGTTCATTTGAGTTCAGAGTTGCAGTTAAGTTTTCATTTGATCACAATTCTTCAGCTGATTATACCTGTTTTCTTCTTTTCAAGATGTAGTTATTTTAGATATTTGCATTTCTACCTTCAAATGTCTTCTGAAGATATAGTGAGACAATATTAATTCCCTTTCTAACTTAAATGTTGTGATTAGCTCCTCGTTGGTAAAGGACAATGGTAACACCGTTTAGTCCTTTGAAAATTGCCTTCCCCCGTGTCAATCGATCATCTAATAATCTTTTGCATTCAGCCGGGAGTTACTCGGAAACATTGTAAAGAAGGAGCAGAGGTCTCTACCTTCTGGTCTGCACTTGGTGGGAAAGAAAATTATTCCTCCACCAAAAAAGAACATGATGAGACTGTCGGGGATCCCCACTTGTTCAGTATCTCGTTTAATAAAGGTTTATTTCTTAACCAAAAATGTGATGTGCTTTGTCTCAGTTATCAATGAAGCTTATTACCATTCTAACTGTTTTTCCATGGTTTTATCTTTTTTGACATGGATGCCTCAGGAAAGTTTCATGTGAGTTTCTCCTTCTGTAACTGAAAACTTGTTCCTAATATATCCGATATATATCGGTCGTCCTCTATATGTAAGTTTACATTCTATTGTGCAGGTTGAGGAAGTGTACAATTTCTCTCAAGACGATCTCTTGACTGAAGATATTCTGATACTCGACACACATGCGGAAGTGTTTGTTTGGGTTGGTCAGTGTGTAGACACCAAAGAAAGACAAAGTGCTTTCGAGATTGGCCAGGTAATACATTAACTTCAGGCTCTTCGTCGTAATATACTTTTCATATGCTCGTTATTCATTTTAGAAAATTCCATGCAGAAATACATAGACAGGGCTGTATCTCTAGAGGGTTTGTCTCCAAAGGTGGCACTTTTCAAAGTCATTGAAGGAACCGAACCCTGCTTCTTCACTGCATTCTTTTCATGGGATTCTCATCGAGCTATTGTATGTGTCCCTGACTGGATTTTTCTACTTTATCCTTATTGTGTCACTTCAATGAATGTTATCTCGCTTTCATTTTCATCAGCTACAAATTGATGTTATACTCGGTTTTTCTACATAAAACGGGATGAAAATAAATACAATGCAATTGAAACACTTTGAATCAATGCAATTGATTTCTAGATGTAGAAATTTCGGAATGCATGTATAGAGAGTCTCTATGAGATAATTATACCTGGAACCGAACCCTGCTATGGTTCAGAGAATCGATTAGCATAGTGCACTTGTTTTAAAGAAATTTCTTTCATGTTTATTGCTTGCACTGCATCTATTTAATATTTATGCTCAGATATCTGTCGAACACAGGTGCTAGGAAACTCGTTCCAGAAGAAGGTGTCATTGCTCTTTGGGGGGGGTGGCCAAGTAGAGGTAATTTCTTTTCGCTATATTGAGTTTCTGTTTAGCATACCGAGAAGTTTGGATCGTAAATCAAATGGAATGTTCAAGGAGAAACAAGGGCTTTCATGTCGGAAAATTATTTCTGTTTCCCCCATCTGTTTTCAGTTAGCTTCAGCTTAATAATGCATTTGTTTCCCCCTCTTTCTAATTGGTTCAAAGATTAGTTCAGCTTTGTTTTCATCCCTCGTATATGTTACCGGATGTGTCTGATTACTAATTCCTTTTGCTTTTGCAGCCATTTCCCCAAGCTACATGTCAAAATGTATTGTTGTTTTCATATATAATGATCATTACTGAAGTGCTGTGTATTTTGAGCAGGATAAATCCGATGGAGGTCAAGGACCTAGGCAAAGAGCTGAAGCTTTAGCTGCCTTAACATCTGCATTTAATCCAGGATCAGATACCAAAACTTCAGCTCCGAAGCCTGCCGGCACTGGTCAGGGATCGCAACGAGCAGCTGCTGTTGCTGCTCTCTCAGGGGTTCTTACTGCGGAAAAGACCGTTCCTTGTAAGTACCCTTGTACTCTTTGCATAAAGTTACATTTAAAAAAAAGGACCATTCCTTAAGACCAATGCGTCTGATCTCGGTGTAATTTCCGATAAGTAGAATCGATGTACGTTTTTATGCATAATTCTCACACTGCATCTGATGAGATTGTTCAGCTGATGCAAAGGGTGAACTGGATCCTTCCCAAGGACATGATTCTCAAGAGACAGGTGAAAACAATGAGGATGATTCGGAGCATAACCAAGAAACAGGTGATGACGGGAATGTGAGTCAAAACTGTACATACAGTTACGATCAACTGAAGTCCAAGTCCGAAAACCCTGCAACCGGAATTGACCTCAAACGTAGAGAGGTTCGTCCCGCCGTCGATGGTTTGAAGTCCACTCTTATCCTTTTTCGAATTATATTGGTGTTCTTACTCTTTTGTCTTCGATTTGTCAGACTTATCTGTCCGAGGAGGAGTTCGAGGCGGTATTCGAGATGACGAAAGAAGCATTTTACAAAATGCCGAAGTGGAAGCAAGATAAAAAGAAGAAGGATGTTGATCTATTCTAGAGCTTCATGCACTTAAAACAAGTGATTGAAGTGCTCATTTCATTCTTACCAGCAATCCCTCGTATCAATTTGATCTTCGATTCTGCCCGAAAAACATCGTTTCGTTGTTATATGATTCCTGCATTAACATTTTTGTTCGTTTTCCTTTTCCGATTCCTGTAATTAGTATTCAGATCGATTCCGATGTTGCATGGATTACCATGATCATGTATGGTAATTTTTTTCAGGTTAAGTACATTATTTGGTTTGCTTGCAATATATCTCATCTTTTTTATTAATCATTTAAGAACACATGCTTTTCATACTCATCTCTTGATCAAAGGTTGAAGGTTAACCAGCCATTTAAATGGTGTAAAAGATTGTGCTTTGTGGATATTTGAAATAGATTTTTAATGGTATTAATAATAAAAAATATTTTGATACACAAATTTGTGTAAATTTTAGTTTACACAATTCAATTTTAGGGCTTAGGGTTTTAGATCAGTGTTTAGGGATTTAGTGTGTAAGGTGTAGAATTTAAAGTTGATGATTAGAATTTAGAGTTTAGGGTTTAAGGTTTGAGGGTGTTAGGGTTTGGGATTTAAGTTTTAAATTTTATAGAAGAGTTAAACAGCTTGTGTATCAAAATATAATCCATTAATAATTTGGACATTAACATTAGAAATTTTTATTTATCGGCTAATGTAAATTTTAAATTAATTAAAACTAAAAGTCTAACTCCTAAAACTAAAAGGCACATGTAAACTAAAACTAAAACTAAAATTTACACGGTTGTGTATCAAAGTTTTTTCCTTAAAAAAACTCGAAACCCAAACTTCTCTATGTAATTTAATTAAAAGTGAAATCGTTATTATCAAAATAATATTTTTCCTTTAGTTTATTTTTTTTTAAAATATTTCAATATCATGATTTTGAGTTTCTCACTTTATGTATTTATTTTAATTCTGAACCAGCTTACTATTAGAAAGTTTTTCAAAATTAGTGATTTAGAATAAATAATGTTTTATTCTAAATCACTAATGTGGTAAAAACTTTCTAATAGTAAGCTGGTTCAGAATAATAATAATAATATTCTCATTGTCCTTTTTATCTCTGAAAAATGTACAAATGTTTTTTAGCCTTACCGATTAGATGAAAACATAAAGAAATTTATTTGTGAAATTTTCACAATTTTTTAGGGGAAAAAATCAATTATATATAGTGTAAAACTTAAAAATTCTTTGGATTAGGCAGTTTATTTTGCCCAAGTAAATTCTAAATAAAGTGAACCAACTATGCTCTTGTTACTTTTGGAAGGGTAGTGACTCCCATGCTACTGGTGCAAAGGTACAGTAGCAACATATATGTACTCCGAGAGTTTAAGGAGGGCTTAGCGTGTATGATTTGGTATGTTGGAGCAAAGCTTGTGCTTTCAGACTTATAAAAATTTCTTAGCTGATGAGAGCTCCCTCTGAGTTGCTTGGGTCAAGGCATATGTTACCCGAGACCAAGACTTTTGGGTTGTTAACGTTCAAAGCTCAATGAATTAGTGTATGTGCAGGCTTCTAAAACTGCGTGGGGAAATAGCTTGTTTGTTTGCTTATGTTTCTGATATGAGGGTAATGTCTACCAAGGTGATTTGGTCTGGAATTCGTGTTAAAAAGAAAATAATTGTCTGGCAGAACTTGGTATGGTTCCTTCAACACGCCATCATCACTTGGTTTGCTATTTTTGAAAGGCACCCTACCAAGGAAAGATTGTAGAAATGGAGTATTGTTTCTGACCTGATTTGTGTGTTGAGATTAGGGACCACTTGTTGTTTGATTGTAGTTTTGCTGGAGCTGTTTGGTCCTTATGTATGTGCAAAGATATTGCGAATCAAGATTATGAGTTGGCATGGGCCGTTCATGCTATGAAGGAAACATCCTTGAAGGCTTTTGTTCTCAGGGTTATACTTTTCGAGAAGAGTAAAATCACATGAATTTTCATGGTCGTTCTCACTCATTGACTGATATTCTTAATATAATTAAAGGAGATTGTTCGTGTAATATAGATAAATATTCATCTCTTTGTATAGCTTGGGATTAGTCTAGTTTGTATTAGGTTTAGCCTTATATACTGTAGCAAAAATTTTGCTTCTTAGATAAATGGAAACAACTACTTACCTAAAAACATTTAAAAATTCTTGCACATTATTTATGTAATTTAACGAGTGAAAATGAATGACTATACTGGCTTTCTCCTTGTCTTAGTTAAGTGCTGGTCACTTGGCTTCCTCGTACAAGGTTCGAGAGCCAGTACTGAATTAAATAAATGAAAATGAATAATAATAATAATAAATTATGACATTTTTATGAAAAATAAATTATTTTTTAATTAAAAATTTTAATCTCAATCATTTAATTTTATTCATTTAACAGTATAAAAACATGTAAATTTTTAAATTGTATATTGTTAAAATAGATCTTAATTTATATATATATAAATTATATTTTGATATACAAGCCGTGTAAAAAAAATTATACAACTCTTCTATAAATTTAAAACTTAAATTTCAAACCCTAAACCTTAAATTCTACACCCTACAAACTAAATCCCTAAACCTTAACCTAAAATCCTAAACTCTAAACCCTAAAAGTAAAGGACTTGTATAAACTAAAATTTACGCAAGCTTGTATATCAAAATATTTATATATATATATATAAAGAGTTATAAAAATGGATGATAGAGTAGAAAAGGCAATGAGTATGAAATATTAGTGTGTATTAGTGGGATTTCTTTTCCTTTTTTAATTTCTTTATGAGTGTTGGTCAAAAAATTCCTTGCTTAATAGTTAATTATATTTTTTTAAGGATGAGTCTATTACGTGCGTCGAACACCGTTGAATATACTATTAAATTGATTAATAAAAATTAAAAATACGAATGATTCAACATATAATTAATAATTATTTAAAATAAAATTTCAATTAAATTATTTTTATATATATTATATTTTTTAATCTTTATTTTCAAATAAGATCAAAGACTAACCATATTGAATCCCTAAATTTAAAAACCATAATTTTTTTTTCCTTTGCCATTTCAGCTGTCGCCGCCGTTAGTCATCGTCCGCCGGCAAGATTATCGCTGCCGCGCCTCTGTCCCTGCTGCAGCCTGGCCGCCGTTCCCTGTCGTTCACGCCGCAAATCCAGTAAAATTTTTGTTTTTTTATTTGGACTTGCTGACAGTCCAAGCCGTCACTGGCAGACGCCGCGGATGTCCGTGTGCGACTGTAACACAACAAATCGAGCTAACAATAATTTTCAGTAGAGAAAGAAGTAGATCAGAATAAGGATAAGAAAGAAGCAGAATTTTGAGAGAATGACGAGACAATTTTCATTCATTCCATATCCAGGAGTGTGGCTACAGTGCCTCTTTAACCTACTACAAGCCAAACGACGTAGTTTTAACTAAAATAAAAACATAAAATATCAATCAAAACTACAACGTTTTGATTGTCTTGAAAAGGCACGTTACAAAACTCCCCCTTAAAATAATCCTTGTCCTCAAGGATTTAAGGAAAAGTCTTTGAGCCACCTCGGATCGTCCTTGCTTTCTTTAAATGGTTTGACCAAACATTGCTCAAAGCTCTTTTCATCTTAGCTAAGCTCGACTCGGGAAACTGCAGTACTGCTTTTAACTTGTTTCAGAAGCTGCAAAGTTGATGAAATCTTGTCTACACAATGTTGTTTTCTTGTGTCGTGTTGATGTTCGTAGATACTCGATTCCTTGAAATTTCCTTCCCATCCATTGCTGCACAAACTTTGTCATTGTAGACGTTACTATAGAGCTTCCTCCTGGATCAAAAATTCTAACATTGCAGCAAGCTCTCATCCATGAATTATATGAAACAAGCCTCATATCAATTCTTACATTCCTTGTTTCCCTAGGTTTCAAAATTTCTTCTGCTGTCCAAATTTCTTCTTGACCCGTGAGAAAGACCAAAATATCTTCAAGTGGCTGTCTCAAGTGGATTTTAAGTACAAAAACAATAGCAGCATCCAAGTAATCAGCTTCTAGTGCTTTTGTGTAGTGTATCTCAACAGGGAACCGTCTCCCAGAAATTTTGAAAACTAGAGCAGCATCAAAAAAATCACTAAACTTCTCTGCATCAAGTGTTGCTCTTGAAATAAGTAATATGATATCTTTTCCAAATTGTGTTATATCCTTCACCAATCTAAAAAGAATATCAATTAACACAATTCTTTCATGAGCCTCATTCACCATTGTCACACCGTAGCTTGCGAGATCAGGTTCATCAAGCAATCCTTGCAACAGCATACCGTCTACCATATATTTCAATACAATATTTTCTAAAGTGTAATCTTCAAAACGAATAGAATAACTGACCTCATGGCCAAGTTGGACACCAATTTCTTGAGACACTCGACCAGTCACACTCATAGCAACAACTCGTCGAGGCTGTGTACAACCAACCTTCCCACGCTTTGTGTAACCAGCTTCATGAAGATATTGTGATCTCTGTGCAGTTTTTCCAAAACCAATTTCTTCTAAAATAACAAGAACCTGATATTTTTCCATAACTTTAAGTAAATCATCTCGATATGGATAAGTTGGCAAAGTTTTACGATCTTCCTGTAGTTTCTCCAATTCTGATTTTGCCTTAACAGAGTCAAATTGGTCTTCAAATCCAACAGCCATTAGCAGTAACCTAAACTTGTATGGGTCATCATCCGCAACCAAGACGCTGTTAATTGATATGAGCTTATCGTTATCAACCATTTCCAAAAATTGATGCAAGCTCTGCCGACCATCATCCTTAAAAGATGTCTTTGCAACAGCCGCATAAAACATTCCTAATGTCATCACTGCCAAAACCCCAGAAACTTCAATACCTTCTTGACCAGTGAAGTAAACAATGTAACTCACAACAAGTGTCAATGTAATCTCAATCACTGTATCATTGAAAATAAATCCAAGCAACAAAACTGATGCTATTGCTATCCCAAAAGCAATTCCGATGCCCACAGCTCCAAGTGAGACTTTGGCCAGAAACTCAATAATTGCATCCCAATTAAAGCTTTGTCCAAATACCATTCTATAGAAAAATATATAGATGTAGAAAAGCAATTTTCTAGCTTTAAGAAAAACTAATTAACGCATAAAAATAAAGCAGAATTTAAGTTTCTGCAGAAAAGAAGAAGAAAACAGAATTGATTTTCTGTTATTGAATATTTTCAAAAAATTACATCCATTTACAGTGAACTTATAGACTCAAGTATTGGACTTTAGTTACAATTAGGAGTCCTAAGTACACAAGACATCTAACTCTATCTTTTAGGAAGTAAACTTTAATTTAAACTACTATTTACATAAGGACTCTAACTCTATCGGATAATCTAACACTCCCCCTCAAGTTGGAGAATATACATTGTATAATCCCAACTTGAATAGAAACTTGCCGAAAGAAGCTTTTGGTAGTGCTTTTGTAAGTACATCTGCCACTTGTTCTTCTGTAGGAACATAAGATAAAGAAGCTGTCCCACTAGTAATCTTTTACGAGATAAAATGCCCACACAATCTCCACATGTTTAGTCCTATCATGGTAGACTGGATTTCGTGCAATTTGTATGGTGGACTGATTATCACAAAAAATCTCAAACTTCTCATCTTGGTTCACATTTAGCTCCTTCAATAGCTTTAACAACCAAATTCCTTCACACATTCCCAATGCTAAAGCCCTATATTCTCGCTTCAAAGATCGCTTTCTAGATACAATCGTTTGTTTCTTACTCCTCCAGTCACTAGATTTCCCCAAACAAAGGAGCAAGAACCCACTAGTTGATCTCTTTTCACGCATTCGTTTGCCCAACTTGAATCAATAAATCTGAACAAATCCTTTCTTGAGTCTTTTTAAATAGCAATCCATGCCCTGGTGTCCCTTTCAAGTATCTCAAAATTCTAATTGCAGCTTCCATGTGATCTTCCCTTGGATCAGTCATGTGTTGACTGATAATATTAACTGGAAAAGCAATGTTTGGTCTGGTTAATGACAAATAAATCAATTTTCCCACTAACCTCTAAAATTTACCCTTATCAGCTTTAGGGCTTGTGTCCTCTCTATTGAATTTTAAGCCTGCTTCCATGGGAGTATCAACTGGTTTGCATCCCAACATTCCTGCTTCATTAAGTAGATCAAGAACATATTTTCTCTGGTTTATCACTAGACCTTTGCTCGACCTAGCAACCTCCATGCCTAGAAAGTATCTGAGCTTTCCTAGATCTTTTGTTTCAAACTGTGTATTTAACAACCCTTTCAAGTGACTTATCTCTTCATCATCATCATCTGTCAGAATAATGTCATCCACATATACTATTAAAATAACCCTTTTATTGCTAGAGGTTACCTTAATGAAGAGAGTGTGATCTGCCAAGGATTGTTTGTATCCATTTTCTAAAATCACCTTGGTGAATCTGTCAAACCAGGCTCTAGGTGACTGCCTCAAACCATAGATGGATTTATTAAGTCTGCAAACTTTCTCGATCTCCTTTTATCGACTTCAAGCCCGAGGCACTCTCATGTACACTTCTTCTTCCAATTTTCCATTAAGAAAGGCATTCTTAATGTCAAGTTGATGAAGCTTCCAAATTTTGTTTACAGCCAAGCTTAAGAGAACTCTAATCGTATTTAGTTTAGCTACAGGAGCAAAGGTCTCATTATAATCAATTCCATAGGTTTGAGTAAAACCCTTGGCCACCAACCTTGCTTTATACCTCTCAGATACCGCCATCGAGTTGTATTTTATGGCGAACACCCATTTGCATCCGATGGTTTCTTGCCTTGTGGAAGATCTGTAAATGGTCCAAGTATCATTCTTTTCAAGTGCTGCAATCTCCTCTTTAACAGCCCTTCTCCACTTAGAATCTTTTAGAGCCTCCTCAATAGTGTTAGGTATCTGTTCTTTATCTAAGCAAGTCAAAGAAAAGCCTTAAATGATGGCATTAGATTACCATAAGCAACATACCTCTGAATGGGGTGTTTTGTACATTGTCTTACCCCTTTCCTTTTAGCAATAGGCAAATAATCAAATTCAAGTAAATGAGAGGGAATCTCGGCTAGAACATTACCTCCATCATTTTCATTGGCAACTCAATTCAAGTTCAATTCTCGGCAAGTGTCGATTGCAAAAAACAGTCTGGAATAGTTTTACATTTTTCCGTATAAACTTTCAATTACTTAGGAGGTCGAGGTTTGTGAGGAAGGTTTGGGTGAATTCTGAGGAGTAGTAACAATAGGTGAAGGATGGGAAGTCTGTAGGTGTAATAATAGGTGAAGAAGTAGAAGGGTTTAAAGGAGTATGGGATTCAAATAACAAAGGATTATTAGTAGGTAATAACTCAAGGTAAAGAAGGATAAACCTAATTGGTAGGAGGTGAAAAACATCACAATTCTCCCCGATTTGCAGCCGCAGTAAATAAGGTTCTGTTCAAAAAAGGTGAGATCCAAGGAAGTAAAAAATTTCTGAGAAGGAGGATGATAACATTTGTAGCCCTTCTTAAGTGAAGAATACCCGACCAAGACACACTTCAAGGATCTGGGGTCAAGTTTTGACCTAGAGGGAACATAATCTTTCACAAACACAAAGGCAACCAAAAAACTTTGAAGGGGAGAATAAAGGACAAAGGTTTAAAATTGGGGTAACTCTCCAAAAAAAAACAGCTCTAGGTGTTATGTATTGCAAAACCTTACTGGGCATTCGATTAATGAGATAGGTTGCAGTTAACAAATCCTCACCCCACAAATACTTAGGAATATTACTAGTGAACATCAAAGACCTAGTTACCTCCAACAAATGCCTATTTTTCCTTTCTGCAACCCCATTTTGTTGTGGTGTATCCACACAAGTGCTAAGTTGAACAATCCCTTTTTTGTTAAAAAAATCCCCCAAGGACTTGGTAAAATATTCACTCCCATTATCAGATTTGAATATCTGAATTTTACTTCCAAATTGGGTTTCAACCATATTGTAAAATTTCTCAAAAATAGAGGCTACTTCAGATTTATCCCTTAACAAATATGCCCAAGTTGTTCTACTATGATCATCAATAAAAGTGACAAACCACCTACTACCATTTACATTCTTCACTCGAGAAGGACCCCAAACATCACTATGAATTAATGAAAAAGGTTGGGAAGGTTTGTAGGAAGATGGTAAATCGGATGCTTTTGTCTGTTTAGCGAGAGGACATATATAACATTTAAAAGAACTTGGTTTTCTATTAACAAATAATTCAGGGAATAATTTAGCAAGATAATGAAAATTAGGATGCCCTAACCTAAAATGCCATAACATTATATTATCAATTTGCCCTAAAGAAGTCAAAGAGCAAGAAGTATTTGGTAGGGTAGATGGTTGATTTCCGAGGACATAAAGACCATTTTGCAAGCTAGCAGTGCCAAGCATCTTCCTCGAATTCATTGCCTGCAAAAAACAACTGATTCATGAAAACTCAGAAATGAACACTTCAAATTCTTGGAGAGTTTACTAACAGAGATGAGATTGCAAAGGCGAGATTAGGCACAAACAAAACATCTTCAAGCAACAAATTATCGTTAATGAGGACTGAGCCACTTCCTTTGATAGGAGAGAAAGAGCCATCTACTGTTTTGATAGAACTTGTAGAAGATGAATCAAAAAAAACTAAGGAATAATTCCCTGTTACCCGTCATGTGATTAGATGCTCCAAAGTCGATGATCCATGCTGATGCACCTTTGGTAGAAAAAAGTGCAGTAGGAGAACAAGTATTTTGTATGCTTGTATCCTCCACGAGTGCTAAATCGCTTCACAGTTCTTGTCGAACTTGAAATTTCGGAAAAAACTCCAATCCAAAGAAATTTCTCGCTATGGATAGCATCTCAAAGGTTGTCGAAGGGGATCCCATTAAGAATTCAAACTAGGATCGATGTTAGACTGATACCATGTAGAAAAGCAATTTTCTAGCTTTAGGAAAAACTAATTAACGCATAAAAATAAAGCAGAATTTAAGTTTCTGCAGAAAAGAAGAAGAAAACAGAATTGATTTTCTGTTATTGAATATTTTCAAAAATTACATCCCTTTACAGTGAATTTATAGACTCAAGTATTGGACTTTAGTTACAATTAGGAGTCCTAAGTACACAAGACATCTAACTCTATCTTTTAGGAAGTAAACTTTAATTTAAACTACTATTTACATAAGGACTCTAACTCTATCGGATAATCTAACAATAGATCACAATTGTTGTCACATTATTCATCAAGGATTCTCCTTCAATTATGGTGATCAACTTTTTGATAGCATCAAGCTCTTTCAACAATGCCACAACAGCAACAGGATCATTGGCACTAAGAAGTTCCCCAAGCCATAGTGATGTTTTCCAGTTCCACTCATATGGAAAAGTGAGTTTCCGAGCAGATCCAAGACCGAAGGTCGAAATAAGAACTCCAAGACCAGGAAGCAGAAGCATTTGTGCCATACATCTCTCTATTTGGTGAACTTTCATAGAAAATGCGCTTTCAAAAAGTAAAGTAGGTAGAAAAACAACTAATAGAAAGTCAGGATCAATGTTGTTCCAAATACGAATACCATCACCACTCCTTCCTAATTTATGACTTGCACCATATTCAACTTTGTGACATGTTCGAAAATGATCCACCTTTTCCATGAGCAATAGTCTAAAGCCATATGGGTCATCCCTCACAAAAATTTGATTCACATATTTCTTCATCCGCAAATAACATTTTGTACAATTTTTTCAGAGCTAATTCGAGATATGCATTGGGTAACCAAAGATTGCATAACAAATTCCTCTCTAACATCCGACAGGGAATTTGATATAGGTCTAGTTAACGAATGCAATGGCAATATTGATTCCATATGTACTTGGTTATTTGTTTTAAATGCATCACTAACCTTCATAATCTTCATATCACATACTACCTCATCCGATTCCTCATGTCTTTGCTCAAGCACCACGATTGTCTTCGTAGGAAAACCCTCACCCTTCCTATGCTGCAATAGAGAACTCGTAACAGCACCTATGGTCTGCAGCGGCTCCAACGGACCCTTGGTCAAGTCCTCACAACCCTCGGAAATTAGGGTCATTTGCTGTCGGATTTCGAGCAAATCCTGAGTTTGGTCATCCGAATCTGTAGTAGCCATACTGTCCTTCGATTGCCCGGTGTGAACAATAGTCAGATCATCTGAGTTCTCTTTACCAGCATCATAATTATCACCTATATTGTCCATCGCTGCAATATCATCAGCAACATCTTTGGCTTCACTTTCTTTCACAACCCTTTTATCAAACACCTTCAGGTCACCCGATCCTTCCAACCAAGTTCCAAGTATCACATCAACAAAATCAGTTGCCCCTGCATCATTCCAGAGCTGAATGTCAAGCCGACAACATCCGTCATATATATTACGACCCTGCAGAGAATTTCTAGCTGCGATAGCACCGTAACCTTGAAATTGGACAAGAAACTGAAGGCCAACCGAATCCTGAAACGGACAAATCTTTTTCACATACCCATAAGGTGAGAAAACTTGATGCAGCGCGTCTTGAGTAATAGGCCAAATCACATGGTGGATTGTAATCAGGAGGGTTCGATTGCCAAACGACGTAGTTTTAACAAAAATAAAAACATAAAATGCCACGTTTTGATTGTCTTGAAAAGGCACGTTACAGCGACGCCCTACATCCCCTAATCCCTAAATTCCCAAACCCTAGTTTTATGCTGTGCTGCAACAACTTGCCTATCTGTACCTTCCAGAGATGAATCTTGTTTTTTTCTTGGTTACTTCCAGGTTAGGTGTAGAGAGGTTTGAATAATTTTGCAATGCAATTAAAAGTATTCATATAGATAGCACTTGTTACATGATTAAGCCATAAGATGATGCAGGTGATAGAATCATCAGCTCAGTTGTGCAAGCATATGATAAATTTTCCATGCCCTTTTCTTGAGCCATATTTGAAATTATTTCTTAAACATGAACTTAAGACAATTAACCTTGTGGGTGAGTGCTGCAATTTTTCTCCATTTGGCTGCAGGTTGTAAGATGAATAAGAATTAAGAACTTACATTCTTATAATATTGTGATGAGTCGGACATGATACAACTTGTCTGTGTTTAGGTGATTATATATGCACGTATCAAATTCATTGCATGATACCTTAAATGCCCTGGTCATAATTCATGCATGGTAGTCTGACATGATGCTGTAAACATGGAGTAGCATAAACTTTGGTAAAAAAATTGGCTTATGTGGAGATTAAATCATGCTTCTGATGTACTGTCTTGTAATAGTTACACATCTTTTGGCATACAATTCTAACAGGAATATGCTGCTGTCGGTACAGTAAACCAATATTATGCAAATATTGGTTTGATGCTTTTGCGTCTTCGCCAGGCTTGTGACCACCCCCTTCTTGTTAAGGGATTTAACAGTGACTCTATTCGGAACTCTGACTCTGTTGGACAAGTTTCTGTAAAAATGGCAAAGAAACTTCCTAAACAAGTTTGGCAAAACTTGTTACAACCAACCATAATGAAGATGATCTTTTCAAACGTAAAGTATGAGGAGATAAATCTATTGACCTCCAAAATATTCCGTGAAATATTCTATTTTCACCGTTCAACATTATTAATTTAGGTTTTTGGGTATAAGGTTATTTTATTAATTTAGGTTGTAAATATTATTGTTACTTTATTATATTTTTGATAAATTTACACACTTTATTATGCATATATTTTTTACAGCAAATAAAATCTAAAAAGCCTAACCTATTGACGACGAACAAATCTTTGAACGGTCCTTTCGACACTGGAACTCGACGCTACTTTAACGTATGCAGTTTCATTGTCAATGGCAGCTTTGGTGCTAACAGTATTGGCATTGTTAGAAAAAAAAAAAAAGTTACTGCTGCTGCACTTGTATTCAATTTTTAGAGGTGGATTTCTGAGTAAGAATGTAACTATTCATCACAATTTAGAGATTACACAAATTACAGATACAACTTGTGCTTGCAAGTAAGCATATCTTATTCAGGCTAAAATGAAAAACCCAGTAACCCAATATCTGCACAAGCAAGTAGTCTTCCATCCTTTCTCTATTTGGCATTGGGTATGTCGTAGTCTCGCAGGAGTCATGTTCATTGGTGCACAAGGAACTGTTACTCCATAACCCATGTGTGCCGGGGCAGGAAGATTCACTGGCCTGCCAACTGCAGAGACAAGAGGACCTCCTACTGGTTTCCCTATAGATGGAGCACTGTACATGCCAACAGCAGGCGGTGAAGTGGGATGTTGAGAGGGCTGTTTGGACAATTTTCCTGATGAACCTCCGGCTGCTGCACCATTTGATTGACCAGTGATCGGTCCTGGGGTGCTGAAATGTCCCCATTGCCAAAACTGGCAATATCATTGATGTCGGATCACCTCCTATCTTTGTTCATGGAGTTCAATTGAATGAAACAATTTTGGGCATGACTGCCACTTGTGTTCTTGTGACCACCTAATGAAACATTGCTTAAGCCACCTAGAAAGTGACTTTTACATCATCTAGTTTTTGTGAGATTACTTGCTGAAGATACTTGAAAGCTTTCTGGTAATTCAAGAACCCCATGAACCAGATATCAAAACCATCCACTGTCACAATTTCCATGTATTGTTTAGATGGTTTCTTCATGTTTTCACTCTGGTTAACTCCCTTTATTTTCTCAAGTGGAACCAATACCTTGTAATGGACTCTGAGGAATTCTCCATTTGCACAAGGGATTTTGATTGATCGGTCGCTGCAAAAAGCAACCTTTTTAGATGATATGAAGAGTAAACCAGCAATAGGGCCTGTTGTTGTTGATAAATAACATTGACAAGCCTTCAACAGCTTCTCTCCTTCTCTGAAACTAAACAATTGCTTGAAAATCTTCTCCAAGCCTCCTACTTGAAGAATCCTTGCCCCAAAACTCAACTTTCCCTTCACTGTTTCACTGATCTTTGGCCCCAATCTCACTGCAGTTTCAATAAAGTAAACTTTAGCTTGAGAGATAATATATGTTTGAAGAATATACTGTAAAAGTGTTTTCATACCATGCTCTCGGACTCCATGGGCAAAAGTGTCGGCTTTCTTCCCTATCAAGTTCATCCTTTTAAGTACAAAGTTTCCTTTGCCTGCAATTTCAAACACTTCCCCATTAGAAAAAGAAACAACTTTACCATGAATTTCCCATAGCTACCATTAATAAAAATTGAAAGGGGAGACCTACTTTTGGTAGAGCCATGTGATGAAATGTGGTATTGGCCGGTAGCATCAGATAAGCATAGCCTTGATGTTCTCTCAACTCCATATGTTGCTTCTTTGAATGGAACTCAAATAACTTGTTGAAGCAGCTGATTCTTCATTGTCTTTTTTTTATGAATGAAATGGAATTCAATGGCAACAAGATGTTGAAGAATTGAATGTTTCTTCAGGTTGTGATGAATCTTGTTTTCTGGCAAATGGTATGTATTTAAAGGGGGATACAGCTGTGGAAGTTCAATCCAACTTTTTTGCTGCATGAGTCACCAATAGCTCATCACTTCCAAAAGAGAACATCTAAATGAAAAAGTAATATAAGAAGATTTGGTTTCTTTTAAGAAAAACGGTTTAAATTCTTAATGAATTCCTCCAACGTGTTAAAGTGATTCGATACAGATATGTTCAATACGAGTATATTCAACCATTTTTATATTCATATTCACAATGTATCGAACATATATGAATACTAATAGCTAGAAAACACCCATGGTAGAGGCAAGCTATTAGAAGCTGTCAAACCACCTGAAAGAATAAAGGAGAAGCAAAGAAACTAATTTAATTTGGTTTAAATTAATTAACTTTCCTGGAAATCTATGGAAAAAACACAGTCTCTGCAAATGGACACAGTGTAGTTCATAAAAAAAAGATATGATAATACATGCAACTTGCAAACCCCTGTATAGTAGAGACAACCTTTTAAAGATAAAAAATTTCTTGCAGAGGTCATATTTTAAGATGTGGTTTTGAAACTTTCTGAGTTAACATTGTAGCTTTCAATGTACTTGTCTTTTCAAGTATGCTGATTATATAAGCACAATCAATTATTGTGCAATTAAAGAAATTTTTACAGCAAAATAAAAAAAATTCACTAAGATTGAATTAAAAGAAAGTCTAAGGTAAAGCTTAAGCACAAACCAACACAAATTGCCATCATAATCTAAAAGATATTTAAGGTTTTTTAATTTAGGGTTGATATATGACATATTTGATCTAATTATTTAAAAATAAATATTAAAAAATAAAATATATATATATATATAATTTAATTAAATTTTATTTTAATTAATTATTAATTATATGTTGAATTTTTAAAATTTTAATTTTTATTAATTAATTTAATAGTATTCAGCTGTGTTTATTATTAGACGTATCCATATCATCTCGGCATTCTTTTATTTAAGGTAATCCTCCACTTTAAATAAAATAAAAGTTATTCCACCATACGTGTGCCTCCTGTGTCAGGCCAAGATTCTATAGTCGATTTTGTTTCAAAAATAATAATAATGGTCGCATAACACTTCATCAAGTTTAATTATATTAATAATTTTTAAGATAGTAATAGATTTAATAAATATAAAAATTAAGATGGATCCAGATGCTGGTGGGGACAGTTATTCTTTTAAAAATTTAAAATTTATATATGGTTTAAAAATTTTATATAATTTATATTAAAAATTTATTATCGTTCTTAAAATTTTATAAATCCGTCTCTTAAAACTTTATAGGTTCACTTCCTAACAGAAAATCATGCATCTCTAATAAAAGTGTTATATATTTCAAATAAAATTTAAAATTTAATTTGTTTTTTTTCTATATTATTATTTAAAAAATCAATTATAAAATAAAATACGATACAAAAATTATAATTAAAAAAACAATAAACAGTTCCATTTTCTAAATTAAAAGAGGAATATTGTACGAGAATGCGAATACAACAAACATGGGAAGACAGATGGTGTGGCTAATGAAAAACGCTAAATCAACTTTAAAATATGTGTTTTCGTTTTCGATAAGGAAAAAGTTTTGATACACGTGTCGTGTAAACTTTAGTTTACACGTGTCTTTTAGTTTTAGGGGTTAGGGTTTTAGTTTATGATTTAAGGTTTATGGTTTTAGGTTGTAGGGTTTAAAATTTAATGTTAGTGTTTAGAATTTAGTATATAGGATTTAAGGTTTAGGGTTAGAAATTTAGGATTTTGATTTTTATAGTATAAATACGCAGGCTTTTATAAAATTAATTTTACATAGCATGTGTATCAAAGTTTTACCCTTCCAATAATTACGATCTAATTTATTTGTTTTTAAATAATGAACGTACAATACTTTAATTATAAAAGTAATTAAGAGATATAGTAATATTTAATTTAAAGTCCATGCATGTAAATGAATATCGTCGTTTACCAAAGAATGATGAGTTCAATATTAAAGAAATTAATGGCTCTTAAATATTTTTTTTACAATCTCTTAAATAAAGTTTTAAATACGAATTTTATAAATAAAAAATATTTTTAATTTCATTTATCTTAAAAAATTGGAGTTCAACTCGATTTTACTCCAAATTTAGTTAGCATCCTTATGACTATTGGAAATGAGGGCTCTCAACTCGATTTTACTCCAAATTATTTTTTATAATCTTAATTTTAATTTTAATTTTAGTAATGTTAAAAAATAATTTTAGCATTGTCTATAATATAAACAAATTGATTTTAAAAAATAAAAGTATTGAGATCACATAATATTAAGCTGTTAACCAAGACAAACTCATACGAGGGCCGGTAGGAGCCTTGACCCCTTTCAAAAAATTAGAAATTGTTTTTATATTATTTGAATATTTTTAAATAAGTTCCTCCTAAAATTTCTAAATTTCTCATTTAGTCTCAAAAGTATTAAATATTTTATTTAAATCTTTAAATTTAAAAACAATTAAACCTTTAAAATTTTAAAAACTTTAATTTAAGCATCTAAATTTTTTGAAAATTTTAAATAAACTCTTCAACCTATGCATCCAAGATCCGCCCCTGCTATTAACTAAAAAATGACCAAACTCGTTCATCCGATTTTTTTAAATTAAAAACAAAAGCAAAAGGATGTGTTTTAATCATGTCAAAGCTTGATCCTAATTTTCTATTTTTCTTCATATAAATGGGACGGTCTAAACAAACACTCAATGCCCCCGGAAAATATGGACTCAATTTTACCCTAAAACAATAGGGAGATGAGTTGTTACATGGCATGTGACAAACGATTCTTCACGAGTTAAAGATGGGTAAACCGCATAAATAGTCCCCCGGCCATACTCTAATTTTTTTTTACGTTCCTCGACTATCAAAAGTTACAAACTAGTCTCTCGATTTAAAAATTAACAAATTGATCCGATGTTGTTAAATTTTTAACAGCTGATGACGTGGCAGTTAATATAAATCGATATGGTTACATAGTTAGCCCTCAAGTTAACCCTAATTCTAAAAAATTAACCCTTATTATTTTAATATTTTATCAATTTAGTCCATCTTCTTTTCCTATTTCTTTTCTCCTTTAATTCTTCGATTAATTTTCAAACAAAATTCATAAGAACGGACGAAAATTGCGGGAACACAACTACAAAGAAATCAGGAACGTGTTTGAAAATTATTGAGGGACTAAATTGATAGAATATTAAAATAATGTGGGTTAATTTTTTAGAATTAGAGTCAAATTAAAATAAGTGTAGAATTTGAGGGCTAACAATTATACCAATTTATATTAACTTTCAGCCATTAGCCTTTAAATTTTTAACGGCATCGGATCAATTTGTTACTTTTTTAAGTTTAGGAACTAATTTGTAACTTATGATAATCGATGACGTAAAAAAATAAAGCATAGTCGAGGACTATTTATATAGTTTACTCTAAAAAAATTAGGATTGCTAATTATAGTGGTAAAATACAATATATTTTCGATTAAAAAAAATTAATTTAAATTTTAGAGATAATAATGTCGAGATAAACAATTTCAAACCTCGAATATAAAACATAAAATGAGCATTAAAAGATTAAAAAAATAACTTTGTAATAATATGATTATAATATTCATTGGTTTTCACTTATTCTCATGTGAGCCTATCATCCTGTTATTAGCCATAGGGAAATAGACCTTCCCGCTGAAATCAATATAGCCCTATGAGTTAACCATTCACATTATCCAAGTATCAACATTTAATATATTTGTTTAAATTCGATTAAATATGATACTTCTGTCTTTCGAATTTTATTAACATTCTTCTAAGATTATTAAATAATACATTTTAAAATTTCATACTCTCTCTATCCTATTAAAATTGACGCGAATAAATTTTTAATAATTAATATTTTAGAATTTTGAGCTTAATTATTATAAATATGTTAGATAATTAAATTTTATAAAATATAGATTTAAAAAATACTAATTAAATTTTTTTGAATATATATTTTAAATTTTTATCAATAATAAATTCTAAATAGTAAAAAATCAAAAATTAAAAAGGTTAACCATAAAAAATAAAATAAAATAATTAGTAGAGTGAAAATGGTAGTATAAATTACTTAGCTTTTTATTTATTTTTTATAATATAATTTATATAATATAATTTATATAATATTGCTATTCCTAAAGTAAGCTCTATGCCTAACGTCAAAATACTAAATAGCTTCGTGTATTGTCAACATGATGGAATTATTTCATGTTTATTCTCTTGCCTCAATAATTCATGTTTTGTACATTTTTAACATATTTTTATACGGGTAAAACTTTAATACATAAATTGTATTTTTATTTTATAAAACTTAAATATTAAATTCCTAACCCTAACACTCTAAACACTAAACTTTAAACCATGAATTTTAAACACTAACCTTAAAGACTTAATTATAAAAAATATATATACATATATATAAAGATGGGTATTAATATAAATATTCTTAAAAATTTAAGAGAAAATTACACAGTTAGTCTCGGTCGGGTCAGGTCAGATATTTTCCATCTTAAACCTGAACTCGACCCGACATGACTTCACCCTTAATAAAATCCCGATCCAAACCAAATTTTTTAATTAAAAAGTTCGACCCGATCAAATCGGGTAAAATATTCATCCCTAGTCACACAATAACTTCTCAACGGTGGATGTTGATCTTATATCGATATCATATAGTTTAAATTTTGAATTGAAATCAATATAAATTTTAATATAATTTGATTCGATCCATTCAATACTAACCTACACTGATGCATAGCAATGACTTTTTTTAGGTATGGGATATTTTAAGAAGGTATTAAAGCAATTTTTTTCTTAACCATTGAAATGCTTACGATTACATTTGAAAATAAAAAATAATCTTATTGAAACTCGTCAATAATTCTAAACTCCATATTTACATGCAAATATATACGTAAACATATATTACGGGGTAATTTCTATCAATATTACACTTTGGAAAAAATATTCCACAAAATATTGCATTTTGTTTTATATTTCGTAATTTATTATATTTGTTACAATCTTATTAAAAATTATCAGAATTATATGCCGACTTTAGGCAAATAAAGTAAAGTCTGCCCGATTTCATACCATAATACATGTCACTTTCAGCAAATTGTATTAATTATTTTATTAATTTAATAAGAACCATTATATATTATAAAATAAAAAAGCTCAAATATTAAAATAAAATCTAAATGACAATATTACAGCAATCTATCCTATACTACCTGATCTCAACAAAAATCAAAATAAAAGGTGGGTGTAAATTTTCATGTGATGAAACGTGGCACGCTATCGGGTGTCGGTGGGTTGGCTTTTGCATATATCACCTGTCTGTGACGCTCAACATTTCCCACCTTCAGTACAGGCACAGCAAATCCTTTTTATTCTCATTTCAAACGCTGCGCCATCCTCTCTCCTTCCTACTAATTTCTTCCCTGCTAAGTCAGTACTGGTAGGGAAGATCAGATTTTGCATTTAACTAATTATTTATTAAAATTATTTTCTAATTCTATTTCTTTTTAATATTACCTTGATATTGTTAAAAAAAGGAGGGAAAATCTCATTGGGAGCAGTACCAATCACAATACTTAATTTCCTGCACTTCGCACGTGGTTAAATTTCTTCGTCTTTTTAAAAAATACTGTTTAATATTATTATTATTATATGGTAATAATAATAATAATATTTTTATTTTATATATTGAAAGTAATATTTGACTTTGATAGCGGAGCTGAAACTAGATCACAGCCGCATCCACGTGGTGCTAATCAATATGTTCACGACTTCCTACGCCGATAGTTTGAATTTCATACATTTATTTCCTTTTAAGCTAAAATCGTTGAACAAAAAAATATAAGTATATAAGATACAATCAAAATTTCAAATAATATATAAGGGTAATTATTAAAATTATACTTGATTTTTATCAAATATATAATGTATTCTATATATTTAAATTTTGTATATTAATTTTTTTATTCAACTTTTATAAATACTAGAGTCGATATTTTTTTAAGTTAAATAATTATCAACATAGAATCACTTTTTGTTTCCATACTATATACCCAAATAGTTATATTTTTTTCAATATGGATATATTTGTTGTGTAAAATGTGTATAATTGATTCGAAAATGAAATTGTGTATAGTTAAATAAAAAAAATTAATGTATACAATTGAATTAAAATTAAAATTTTTCTGAATCAACGAATCAAACTTTATGTATCATAATAATCAATTGACCAAACTTTGTGTGTAGTTTTGACATTTTCATTAACATATATTTGAATAGATTAAAATTATAACTAATATTTACAAAGCACCATCAAAATAATATTCAAAATACCAATCATAGGTTGATATAATAGGATGAGACACTAAATCCCTTAAGTAATGGCATGAGTTCGAATTTTGACGTGTGAACGAAGCAATTTGAGTTAGGAGGGCTTCTGCAGTATCCGATCAAGATTAGTCAACCAATGAGTTAAATATTAATGGTTAAATTAAAAAAATAATATTCAAACTATTTTATGATTTGTAAAATTCATATATTAATTATTTTAATCGTATCCAAAATTACTCAATTATGTGCATAATAAGTATTTTTCAAAGATTTATATATGGAATGTGATTCGCTGTAAAGAATCGTTTAGGCTTTAAAAGGTATATGGTAAAGTTCTTTTGTCTCTTTAATTCTTTTTCGTTTGGAATAAAGTGGGGGGAAATAAAGAAGGAATTATTCCAATAGAGAACAATTTTAATTATTGGATCAAATCAATAAAAGATAGCAACAAAAAGTAAATTTAGCGTAGAAATTGTGTTGCAACAATGATTGCACCTAAAATGATTGTTTTTTTTTTTACGATGAATAGTTTAATTATTTTATACAAATTTAGTTTAATATATCATCCAATACATGAATTTGTTATTTTTATAAATTTAATCTGTATTTTTAAAATCAATCTATTTTTTAATTAAAAAATCAATCTAATACGTGTGTTTGTTGTTTTTGTAAATGTGGTATATGTTTTTGTTTGACGAATTTAATATTTATATTTGCCAAATATCACACAAACAGTTCATGTTATATAACTTTAAAATAATAAATTAATTTTAGATTAAATTATTTATTCTATTTGAAGTTATAAAAGTTATAGTATGACATCCACATTATATTTTTAAATTGTTGATGTTGATTTATTAAATACAAGTACTCAATGTATAATATCTAACAAATATAAGTACGATTTTTGTTCAAAAAAATATAAGTACGATTACCAAATTGTATAATATGAAATCCACATTATATTCAAAGGTCAAAAATGATATTTTTAAAAACTGAGGGTCAAAATGTTGTCTATTTTTTTAACCCTTTATTTCTTGTAGACCTAACAAACTTAATTCGAGACTCGAAATTAACCCCGAATATAATTATCCGAAACTCAAAATTAATCGGACTGACACCGATTCAAATTTTAGTTGAACAAAAAATAGAACAGATTTCACCCGAACCAAAAGTAACTAGAACCGAAGGCAACCGAAAATAAAAAAAAATATTAAAATAAATAAAGAAATATGAGACGTAAACTGTCACACAACTCACCCAAAAACTAAATATACATGTTATATAAAGTCTTATATATGATGTAAAGACTTAACTCGGCCTAAAAACTCGACTGAAATTAATTCATCATGTATTCACTCTATATTGACTCGACCCAATATTTTAACCGAACCGAAAGTCAAAATACCCGATACTCGAATCGAAATCACTATAGACCAGAACTAAAATCGAAACAAACCCGAACCCACCTGAGCCAAACTTAAAAAATCGATGTAACCAGACTCGAAATGACCCAAACCGAACAGCTCATTTGCCACTAATTTCTTGTCTCATACCGACCAGACAGTTTAAATCGTACCCTTTTTTCTTTAAATTATTACAAAACTTATGTACAAAATATATAATACGAATATAATTTATATTAGAGTAAAATTTTAATACACAAGCTGTGGATATTTATATTATAAAAACTCAAATCTTAAATTTCTATCCCTAACCTTAAAATTTAAACCCTAAACCTTAAACCCTATACACTAAATTCTAAATAATAACCTTAAATTTTAAACCCTACAATCTAAACCCCTAAACTAAAACTCTTAACCCTTAAAACTAAAAGGCACGTGTAAACTAAAATTTACACCGCCTGTATATTAAAGTTTTTTCCTTTATATTATGAACCCAGCGTGTATAAAAAAAATTGATTAAAAAACCGTGTATAAAAATAGATTCGAAGTTATTTAATTACTATTTAAAGTTTTTATTAAATTTAAAAAATACAAATTATTCTATAGAATATTAATTCACAATTAGGAAATTTTGACAAACGTAACAAAAGGAAGAGAACTTGATCATGCAAACAAAGTTATATTCTTTATTTGTTCTTTGGTTAAGAAATCCCTATAATCTAAAACTATTTATAAAACAAAAAAAAACTATAAAAAGAACAAAAATATGATTCGAAAGACTAATTAATATATAATATTTTACTAACAATCCCTATAAACGTAAGAATTTGTTTCACATAAACATATTAACTGCATAATTATGGAATTAAGATTACTATTACCGTGTTGGATTATTGAATAATCTGCTGCAGTTGAGTTGGAACTCGAATTTGTGAGTGAACTCGTTTCTTGAATTGACTCAGTGGATGTGATCAAATCAACATTCTTCAATATACGTCCATTTCCCACGAGTTGACTCAAGATTTCTGACTCAGATATTGAATTCTTCTTCTTGTGTTGCATTGTAGCTCTAACAATCTCTGTCAACATTGCATTGGCTAACCTCCGAATCCCTCTAGCTCCACCCATCAAAATCGCCGAGTTAATTTGAGAATGAGACCGAGTTTTATCCGAGTTCCTCTTGCTATGCTTGCCGGAGCTGCTCTCCTTTGTAAATAAATAAACAGACTCGGGACTCCGATTCCTGACACGGCCGAGTGGGTCACTCAGCAACATCAAGCTCTTAACATCCAGTAACATTATATGCTTAAAGTTCCGCCTGATTCTTCCTAAGAGCATCGGATAACAAGCCCATCTTCTGAAACTCATCGACACGTGATCTAAAAACCCAGCCAGCGAGTTCTCTGGATCCAACTCGTTCACATCGAATCCCACAACTGAGCCGTAAGTCAACCGAGTTGCCTCACCTTCAGCTTCAGTTGAATTACAAGAATTTCCTCGCCCTCCCTTCTTTCCCCAAATAGTCTCCCCAACATCTTTCTTCCCAGATTTCGAAAACTGGGTTGAGTCAAACCCGAACATCGAGTCACGGGACCCCTTCTTATTAGACCCTTTGTAGTGTTGAATGAGTTTCAAGGACGACTCGTTCTCTTCATGAATAACAGTGCTGAATTTCGAAGATAAAGAAGAAGAAGAAGAAGAACCAAAAAGGAAAACAATGTCGGCTTTCGAAGAAATACCAGACCTGTGGAAAACTCTTAAGAAAAGCCTGAGATCATCTTCAGTCAAATCTTCAACAACATGGCTGACTATAAGATCGTTCATGGCTTTCGTCCCACGTCTATACAAAGTCCCCATCCTCTGCAAAGCGAACGAAGAGGGAGAAACCCCGGGGTTTCGCTTGAGATTCAGTGGTTTATAATCCCACATCGGGAAGAACCATTTAAAAGGAGGAGGAGATTGGGTCTTTTGTGACAAGATTCGACGAGGGTTTTTGATGGTGGGGGAGGGTTCAAAAGTAGAGAGAGTGAATAGGAGAAGAGTGATGAAAACCAAGAGAATGCAAATCGATATGGTGGATTGAGCTTTGGAGGAAAGGAGCGTGGAGCTGGTTGTTCTTCTTATGAATCTTTTCGGTGTAGTGGCGGCGGCGGCGGCGGTATTGTTTTGGTTATCAATGGAGGAATCGGCGGTGATTTTGGTTTGGTCTCCTCCGCCATGGAAGAAGACCAGGAGTAAACCCATGCCCTTGCTTTTTTTGTTGCCGTTGCTGGTATTGGCGCCTGGTTTAACTGCTGCGAAACCCATTTCTCTGATTCTCTCCCTATCTATCTCTTTCCATTTCACATTTTCTCATGGCCTAAGCTTTTTTTCTTTCTTTTTCCGGCTTGAAGTGGGGTTGGATTGTTGTTTTCACCAGGACAAAGAGGAGGCCGCCGAAGGCAAAGGCTTTGTGTGGCTCAGGCTAAATCGCTCTATCACTTGCTCCTTTTGGTGAATACCCTGCTTTTTATTTGGGAGGAAAATAATGTTATCTACTTCACAACTTATAAAATATGCTTAATGACATATTATTCTTTTGGTACGTACCAATTAATTTTTTTATAAAATAATGTTTATGTTTCGTTTTTAAATTTATATTTTTATAGTTATAAAATTAATAACATACTAATTAGGAGAGATAAAATTACATGTGATAGGCTGTCACATTATTTTTTTTCTTAGTTAGCATGTAACGTCCAAATAAAATCATAAAATAAGGGGTAAACTATATCAGTGACCACTGTACTAATTTGGGATACCCATTTTAACCACCAAACTATCGAATTCGTCAATCAGACAACTAAACTTATTAAATTGACCTATTTTGATTACGGTCGTTAAAAAACTAACGGATGGATGACTGTGGTTGTTAACAAAAATTTGTAAAATTACACATTTAGTCTGTGTTATTTATCTATTATATCAATTTGATCATAATTTTAATTTAATTAAATAAAATTAACCAACCAACCAAATGACAACACATGTCTCATCCATTTTTAAGCTTTAGTTTATTTAATTTAAAAAGAATGGTAACAAAGGGGTTCGAACCTGAAACCAAGGCGAGTTACTCCCATGCCTTTATCATTGCGCCAAGCTAGGAAAAAAGAAATAAAAATGGTTGAAAGGGGATTCGAACCTAAATCACTTGAGATGTATATAATCACACAAACATTTGATTTAATTTAAATCTAAAAATTATTAAATATTTGATTTAAAAAATATTTGATTTACAATATTCGAATATTTTTTCATATTTAAATTAAATCAAATATTTATTAAAATATTAAATATCCGATTTAAAAATATATTCTATTTAAAAAATATTTGATTTAAAAGAAAAGAAATTTGATTAAAAATATTAAATCAAATTTTCGAATATTTTTTCATATCTAAATTAAATCGAATATTTATTATAATATTAATTATTCGAATCAAATATTTTTAATAGAATATATTTTTAAATCGGATATTTAATATTTTAATAAATATTTGATTTAATATTTTTAATCAAATTTCTTTTCTTTTAAATATTCGAATATTTATTATAATATTTAATATTTTTAAAAATGGATTAATTGCATTACAAATCCTTCTGCCCTAAAATAATTATGCTCGTGGTCCTTCCACATGGTCCAATTACGTTATTAGTCCCTCCGTGTGGTCTAATTACAAGGGTAAGCCATTCCGCCTATTTTAATTACTCCTCGGGTCCTTCATAGTTTTTTGAAGTTTTCAATTACGTCATCGTTTTTCCTTTAATTTTGTCCCTGTATTTTGTTTCTTCACAATTTGATCCTTTTCCAGTTTTAAATTAAAAATTTTTATTTATACTTTTTCATGCATTTTTAGTCTAAATCTTGAATATTCATTTCCCGTAGTTTCAATTTAATTCTTATGTTAATATTGCTTGCTTATGATTGTTATTTTGTGGGTGAAAATTAGGTTGAATAACATATATTAGGGATTAAATATGCACATAGTTTTAGTATAAGATAGACACCTTAAAAATGTAATATATATAATTTTTTATGAATAATATATTTTTTAGATATAAAGTAGAAATTTGTAAAATAAAAAATATATGTATATATTATCAACTTATAATAAATATGTTTTTACTACAAAATAAAAATTTGTAAAAATATAAAATATGTATATGTTTTGTGATATATAATGTATGTGTTTTTAAGTATATAATAGATTTTTTTAAAAATTATGTAATATATATATTCTAGACATATATAACACATATTTTTAAAGTATATAATTTTTGAAGTATATAGTAATGGTTTGTAAAAGTGAAATATATATTTGGTGTACAATGTAGTTTTTAAAGTGTATAGAAGAATTTTGCAAAATATATAATGTATGTCATTGTTTATAATATATGTATAGTTTTCCTTAAAATATATAACCCATTTTTAGTTATAATACATATGATTTTATAAAAATTGTTGTACATAAGTTTTTGATACATAATATACGTGTATAGCTCTTTACTATTTATGTGTTAAAAGTTTTTTATAATGTTCATATGATGTATACTCACTTATAATATATTCGATTTGGTTTTCAAAACTATAATATATATTCCTAAGATATATGTGTTTTGGTTTTATGGGTTTGTTAAGTAGTTTTGGGCCTTTGTTAGATAGTTTTAATTTGGGCTTTAGGCTTAGCATTGATTTTTTTGGGGCTTTAGGCTTAGCATTGATTTTTGGGCCTTAGGCCTAGTTTTATCTTGGGCTTGGTTTTAGGCCTTTAGGCCTTGTTTTGGTAATTTTGGGGCTTTAGATCGTTGGGCTTGGCTATTAGTTCTTTTGGGTCTTTTGGCTAGATTAAGTGAATTAACTTAATTAATTTAGATCGTGTGCTCGTCTCATATGGGCACGATCCTCAAGTTAATTAAATTAGTTCTAGGTTTTTTAGAGACTTAGTTATATTAGGGTTAGAATTAATTTAGTGAATTTAAATTTACCCTTGGCTTATTGGGGTAAATGTTAAATTCATTAAATTAATTGAACATTTCTTAATTACTTTTAGGATAAATCAATTTTAAGTTTAGATTGACATTAAATTACAAATTAATCACCATAATTTAGGGTTTTTAATCTTTTGAGGCTAATTAATTTAGGGTTAAGTATTAGAATGATCTAGTTAATAAATAAATCACTAATTGGGCTTTCCTTTTGTGTGCTTATACCTTTGATTGTCATGCCTTAATTGTCATTCATATAACCTTTAATATTAATTGCATTCCTAATTAATCTAAATCATAAAAAGAAGGTACTTATTAATTTCAATATTTGTGTTGTAACAGTCCGAACTTAAAGGATGTTGACCAAATACTCGGATTAATCCTTACCACCCCAAGGTAAATGGATTAAGAATTGAAAAAATCATCACATCATACTTAAATGCTTGCATTATGCATAAAGGTGACGTACGAAAGTCGAGCCATAAATTAATACGGCAGTCGCGCTTATTACATGTAGGTTTAATCTATGGTCCGATATATCGTCAACCTTATTAATTAAATGTCCAATTAATTTGAATTCACCAATTCAATAAAGCCTGTGCATTCAAGGTTAATTTTCATTTAAGAACTACGAGTTAAATTCAATATAAATTTCAATAATTTTCATCCTTTTAAAAGCAACAAATATTTTGGTACCGATTTTCTAGCGTGATGGGGGTGCTAATCCTTCCCCACGCGTAACCAACTCTCGGACCCTTTTGCAACGAATCTCTGGTTTCTTATGGTGTCCGGCCTACCTTACCCAAAGGGCCGGTGGCGACTCTAAGTTTTCATCATTTTCAAAAATTAAGGTTTTCAAAAGAAATCCCCACTCATTTAAAAGATTTTCATTAATGATTTAAGGATATAATTCGTAGCGCCAAATTAATATACGATCTACAAGATTGTCCTTTCAAAAAAAGGGTCGCTACAGTATGTATATGATATATTTTTCAAATTTTTTGCAAAAAGTTTTCCAAAAACTAAATTTTTTTATTCGAATATAAAATTTATACAATACATTTTTCAACACTATTTTCAGTTTTCTTTTTACCAAAAATTCTTTTTATACTTGTATATGTTTTTAAACTATATTGTATACGTTTTTACAATACCTTGATCATATGATTAATTATTTGGATTGAATGTGATGTTTATGCATACATTATTTTTTTTGTTTGATTTTGATCTCAGGTTTTTATCATGGGTCCTAAAAAGAGACAAAGAAAGGAGTTGTTGTTGGGTTCTAGTTCCAATCCTCCCGAAAACAATGGTAACAAACCAAACTTAGCCTATATTTACCAAAAATGTTTTAATGAACCAAGATTTCCCAACAACTTGGATCGTTTCAAGCAATATCAAAATTTTAAAATCATCCGTGAGCGAATCATTTCGCTCCTTTTTTATCCTCCGAACGATTTCAATTTAAATATCTCCAGTTTATGCAACAATGGAAATTTATACTCTTTTTGACTCTACCCAGGATTTTATATCATAATCTTGTTTTGATTTTCTATTCAAATGCCTGGTGTATCTATAACCGAGATAGAACATAAGTTATTGCTATTGAGTTTTACCTAATGGAAAAGGTTTTTCGAATTGATTCTTCGATTTTAGCCAATATATTCAGTTTTAAAGATATTTGGATGATGATGAGGACTCTTTAGGCCATGTCCAAACCAACACTGGCACCGTACGTGATGCACAAGATCGCATCCTTCATTTGCTCATCACTTGGTGGTTTTGCTTTTTCGGGGGAAATTCTCTACCATCCACCTAGTTGATGATTTTTGGTTTCAATGCTTTCGTACGGGTAAGCGACCTAATCTAGCTTAAATCATGTTTGCGGAGATTGTCTTTCTAGTTCAAAACCACCATACTTCTCAAGTTACATCTTTCACTTATGGCACGACTTTGAGCTACTTGTTCTCCAAGCTCGAGATAGATTGTTCATATGATCTTGTTGAACCTCTCACCGATTCGATCGATGAGCGTTCTCTCCGTCGAGCCAAGTTTACTTATTATAATGGAGAATGGGTTCGAAATATCAATCTTCCCGGTAATGTCCTACCCAATCCCGATGTGCCTTTTCTAGTCGTTCCACCTCCGGAAGCTCCTATTGCTCAACCCTCCATGGATGCTCTCATGGCGTATCTTGATGGAAAGTTTGCAACTTTGGGCACTAGCATTGCTTCCTTGGACACCTCTATGGCCTCCTATTTTTCCGCCATTGACACTCGTTTCACATCTTTGGAAGAGCGAGTTTCATTCCTTGAAAAGCGTCAATCTTCGATGGATATCACCCTTACCGCTTTCATGGTAAATGGTGAGGTCATAATCTTGGGAAAGACGTTGAGGATGAAGATGAAGATGATGAAGACGCTCCATAGTTTTGTTATCATGACATATTATATTAAGATTTCTATTTTTATGCACCTTTGTTTTTTTGCTTATAAACACCAATGCTTTGATTTATATTTGTTTTAGGATTTGAGTTAGATTTCCTTTTATGTTGCTCTGAATATTTGCTTTATGTTTTAATGATAATTATGTTGTTTCCCTTAATGCTTGGAGTACATTTAATGTTTATAACTTGATTTTATAGCCTATTGATTTTGATCTAACAAAAGGGCGAGAAGTAAAGAGCCTTAATTTTTTTAAAAACCTATCTTAAAGTAAAGGGGAGTATTTTCTAAACTTAAAAATTTACTTTGGTTTTATTATATCAAAAAGGGGGAGATTGTAAAACCTAAGTTTGATTTTGATATAAAAAAGAGTTTAATGACCATTTGAATAAAATTTTAAGTGTTCAAAAGTCTCACATAATGACAAGGGTCAAAAACTTAAACCCTAAAACTTTTTCTAAGTGTTTTCATACAGTTTTTAACCAAATCTGCTCAGGCGTCTCGATACAATTTTTGGCTACTGGAAACTGATTTTAACATATAAGCCAAACTGTATCGATATGGCTACACCCGTATCGATACGACATTCATCTGGGTTCATGTTCTTGATCATGTGTACCAAAACGGCTTCAACCATTTCGATACTGGGGTTAAATTTCTTAAATCTTGTGCATTTAAAATTTGACCATTGCCTTGTCAGTTATTGGGAATCAACAAATTTTAATTTACAGTTGAACCGTATCGATACGCCTTGTAGGTGTATCGATGCAATTTTTCTCAAACTTTAACTTCATATTCTAGTAAGCAAAATACGTATCGATACGTCATAGAGGTTTCGATAAGCCCTTGTTTTTATCCTTGTATTTTTTCGATACGCCTCCACGCGTATTGATATGCCTATCTGTAACAACTCTTTCTATTTGTGACAGATATTGAAACGGTTGCACGTGTACCGATACGGTAGGTTACTAAACAGTATTTATTGCGGGAGATTTGCAGGTCAATGACTATAATCAATATCCCAACCGCCCAAACATTTATAAATCAATGAGAGGGTATATAATCAAGTCTCCAAAGCATCAACAAAAACAAGACAACAAGTCGAAAAGCATTCAAGCAAAATCCAACCAACTTTGAGATTATAGAGTAAAATTCTTGTACCTAACTTGCATTGTTCTCAATTGTAATCTTCTTTTTCAAGTTTGGGTTTGTGAGTACTTGTAATTGGGAAAATTATCCACCTTTGTGAGGTTTTCTTATATTTTCCATTTTTCTTGTAAAGAGGGTGAACTTTGATCAAGCTTTGGGTAGAAAGCTTTGTTCCTTTGTAACGATTGCCTCCTTAGACTAGAAAATGGGAAGAATTCATTAGTGAATTGGTTGAAATACTTAGTGGGGAGCTAAAGTAGTGGATGTAGAGCTTGTTAGAAGCTTGAACCACTCTAAATCATCGTTCTCATTCAAATTTCCTCCCTTCAATTTTTTTATTTGCCAATTCACCCTCTCTTGGCCGTTTTTCATCAATTGATCATCTCAACAAATGCAAATATAATAATATGTGAAAGAAATGATAAAGCATGAGTTGATGCATTGATTTCTTTAAAGCATGATTTGGTTATATACATTGCATAAAGGAAGGTTTGGAAATGAAACAAGGTTAAATATGTTTTGTTTTAAATGCATAGATGATGTTTATGAGAGCGACCTTACTAAGTTCGATTAGCTTACGCTCTATTTTTCATCTCTGCAGAAACTAAGGTTGGAGGGTACGATTTGAGCGGAGGGAATCCAATAACACCACTTTTGATTTTGTATGGAGAACTATTTTAAAATATGACAAATAAGGCAATGTGTCGCCAATATCCTTGGGAGTTTATATGGGGTTTGTAATATGTTTGCAAGTTGTTTTGAGTTGTAATCATGCTGTTTTGATTCCTTAACATGGTTGAATGTGCACTATGATTGTTTGCTTATGCAGACTATATGCCTTGGTTTCTTAACATGCTTGATATGCTATGAAGCCTATTATAGTAGTTTGAGCAAAGTTTATAAGCCATGTATGAATGAGAAATGCCATGCTTATATGTCTCTAAGCCTAGATTTGGTTTTTAAGTATGTTGATTGTGTGAGATTAGGAAGTATGCCTATAGAAGTGTTTTGTGTCCCAATCTTTCTATTTTCCTCTACTATTGAGGGCTTTTGGTTTGCTTTAGTCCTTGGTTTTATGGTGTATATGTTTGTAAATGTTTAAGGCGTGTTTTGGGTATCAATTGGGTAAAAAAAACCCCGCAAAATTGGTCATTACAGGTTTAGGGGTATCGATACTCGACCCCCCATATCGGTACAGGTAGGCAAAAAATAAGCCCGAGTATCAATACTCGAGAAGGCGTATCGGTACGGGTGTGTGTAAAATTGGCCTGGGTGTTGATGCTCGGGGAGGTGTATCGATACGCGTTTTAGCCACTAGAATATCGGATTTGTCCAATTTAACAAAGGGTATCGATACGTGCGAAAGGCGTATCGGTACGAGTCTTTATAAAAGGGCGTATCAATACCCTGCTCACGCATACCGATATCCATATCGTTATTTCTGTTAAAAATTGTGGCATGTTTTTAGATTATTCTATTTTGGTCCATGTTTCATATAAATTCAATTTGATTGAGATTGGATGGTCAATTTAAGCTTAAATTTGACATGTATGCATAAAACCTGACTAATTAAGGATTGGTAACTCCAAATTTGCATAAGTCCTCGTAATTTAACAGATTTGCAATTTGATCCCTAAACTACAAATTTGTGCAATTGGATATCGGTTTAATGTCTGAACCTCTTGAGATTTTAACCGCTATTAGTATGGACACCCTAGGTTCTAATGATGCATCTAGATAAATTAAAAATATACCTAATTCGTGATAATCAGTTCAGTTTTGCTATGACAAACCTAATGTAGCTCGCTCGGTTCAGCCTAACGCCCAGGTCGGGTCAAGGGGGTTACAAAATCCTTGTGAATCAATCAACATACATAGAAAAAAAAAGCTAAAGAGGTTTTATATGCATAACGCATATCTATTGAGCACCCATATGGTTGTTCGGTCACTTGAAGTTAACAAAGATCCATTTCATCCTCGAGAAAATGATGACGATATTCTTAGTCCAGAAGTGTCATACTTAAGTTCCATTGGTGCATTAATGAATCTTTCTAGTCACACACGACTTGACATACCATTTTTTGTTAATTTGTTGGCAAGATTTAGCTCATGTCTAACCCAAAGACATTGGAATAGAGTTAAGCACATATTTCGTTATCTCCAAAGTACAAAAGAGATAGGATTATTTTCCCCTAATCTATTCAAAACATAATTGGTTGGTTTTGCAGATATAGGATACTTATCTGATCAATATAATGCTTAATCACATACTGGTTATGTATTTACATACGGTGGTACCGTAATGTCTTGACGCTCAATGAAACAAACAATTGTTGCCACTTCATCTAATCATGCTGAGATTTTGGCTATCCATGAGGCTAGTCGTGAGTGTGAGTGGCTAAGGTCTGTAACTCATCACATTAGAGAAAATTATGGTTCACACTCTGAAAAAATAGCTATGATGGTCTTATATGAGGATAATACAACCTGCACTTTCCAACTTAAGAAATGATACATAAAGGGTGATAGAACAAGACACATATCACCAAAATTCTTCTTTACTCATGATCTACAAAAGAATGGAGACATTGATGTCCAACAAATTTGTTCATGTGATAATTTGGCATATCTATTTACTAAGGCGCGCTCCCTAATGCTCCATTTGAAAAGTTAATTTACAACATTAGATTGCGTCATGTCAGAGATCGTATTTGATGTATTCCTGAGGGGGAGTAAAATACGCGTTGTACTCTTTTCCTTATCCATGGTTTTGTCCCATTGAGTTTTCCTGGAAAAGGATTTTAATGAGGCAACATTTTTGCGTATCAAAGATATGTGTACTCTTTTTCCTTCACTAAGATTTTTTTTTCCCAATGAGTTTTTTCTTAGTAAGGTTTTAACGAGGCACATTATCTTCATGGATATCCAATGGGGAGTGTTATGAATATTTATTTATGGTGAATATCTATGTATTAAAAGAGACTTTAATGCACTTTATTTTTAGGGTTTACTACCCATTGTAATTAGGGTTTCCTTTCTTTACCTATAAATATAAAGATTAGAGAAAACATTATACACAACCCTACATTGAGAATAATACAAGTCTCTCTCTTTGTCTCACATCTTGTTTTTGTTCTTATTCATCTCTTTTGTTCTTGCTCTTCTTTACATTATTCACAACAATGTTTATATATTTTGATATACAATATTTTGAAAATTTTCCTTTCGGAATAAAATTTACTAGTTTAAAAAAGAATAATGTACTTAAAGGAATTGGGCTTTATAATGGAAAGAACATTATATGGGCTTTGCTGGTGGACTTTCTTTGAACCACCACGGCCGATGCTGTGACCGTCTCATCTTAAACAAAACCTAAATAATATTTACTTAAACCGATAATTATATCCACGTCCAGATCATTTAATACCTAAACCCAATTTCCGTACAAAAGCCCAAATAATTCAATACCTAAATACTTGTTTTTATTTAATTAAATAAAACAGTTAACTATAAAATATTAAATTTGAATTGGTTATTTAGGTTTTGTAACGGATTAAATTAATTTTTGGTTAGGTTAGACACGGTTATTTGGTAACCTAAATGTTTTATCTATTTTTTAGTCATATGATAATTAAATAATAAATGTGTATGTTTAATTATTTTTATATTTTTAATTACCACTACTTTTAATAATAGTTTTAATGATTCAATATAATATATTTTTTAAAATATTATATTTATATTTTATTCGGTAATTTTTTTCATTTAAAATATTTTTAATGCGAAGGATTATAAAATAAAAATTACTCACTACCCAATTTTTTTTAGTTTATGTGGTTACTTTTAATTGACATCACTTAGACCATATATTATATTTAACTTTAAAAAATAAATTTTTTGGTAGTATACATGTTCGTCTTACCGTTTATGTTCGGGGTACGAGGCTGTCCCTCCCAACAATATTATTTCCAAGATTTGACAATGTGTCTAACTAATAAATCAATAAATACTATTCCTAGATATCAAACTCGGCACTGATTTTTTAAAATAAAAAATACATTTTTTACAAGAACATGTCAATAATTTTATATATACTCAATTAGATACGTACTCAACTTAACACGATTTGACTTGGAGATCCAAAGATTGACCAGAATTGAAAAGTGACCTATCTGATATTAAATTGACCTGAAAATTGCTCAATCTGATAGTGGCTCGACCCCAAAATTTGATTGATATGATATTAACCAAAACTAAAAAATTGACTGGTCCAATATTAACCTGCCCTAAAAAATCAATCGATATGAACATAAAACTGACTCGAAAATCAACTGACCCAAAATATTATAGAATCGAACTAAATCATAATCAAAACCGATATGACCCGAATCGAAAATAACTCGAACAAAAAATTAACTCGATCTAGACTGACTGACTCGAATGACTCGATCGCCTACTATCATGATTTAATTCCTAACCTTAATTAAGAGATTAATACCTTATTTCATCAGACCAATTAATAATCGATAATTTAATCGTTGAATTTTATACACATAAAGTCAAAAAATACTCAAACATTTGGTTAAATAGTCATTTTGGCTCATGTTCTTTTTTTAAACCAAATTAACCCTAACGTTTCATTTTAGGTCAAAATGACCCCTCTACGGATGAAAACTATTAGTTAACTAACAGTAAATGATTTAGAATGATGAGGCAAGCCTACATGCCAGTGCACGCTGACATAACAATGTGATATGGACAAAGTTGTTGACTTGAAAGAATGTCACATCAATTTTATAAAATTTTATAAAATATAAAATTATTTTTTCTGATAACGTGTCATTCTATCAAGTTGTTTACCGTTAGTTGACTAACAAATTTCATCCATAGAGGGGTCATTTTGACTCAAAATAAAACGTTGGAGGTTAAATTGATACAAAAAATAAAATATGGGTTAAAATGACTTTTCAATAAAACATTAAAAGTATTTTTTGGCATTATGCTAATTTTATAATATTTACATCGTTTTCATGTACATATACCTTACAAGTTAACTTAATATTTGGCATTATGCTAATTTTATAATATTTACATCGTTTTCATGTACATATACCTTACAAGTTAACTTAATATTTGCCTTACATTGCGGTTGCAAGGAGTTTTTTAATTTTTTTATTGTATTTTTTTCGCCGACGGTAGCCTTTGACAGTTTTGCTAGTTTTGTATATAAATAAAATGCATATTTGTTGATGAATACTTTATTTTTTAAGTTTTTTCTTGTTTTTTCTTTTGCTTTACCAGATTTACATTTGTTTTTATGATAGTCCTTCTGTCGATTTTTATGGCAATTATTTCATCTGCTTTTATAACAGTTATAGTCTGTCTTTGTGACAGTTTTCTGTCTTTTGACAGTTTAGCATTCGAGTGATGAGTATCAACAAGCATTTTTGTCAGCGAAGGAGGTCGATATGTTTATGCTTATGATTTCGTTTTGTGATTGTGTCGATATACCAATAACAAATAATAGAATAATTTGTTTTCTTCATAGAGCACTCTGGTTAAAATAGTTATTTGCTAGATTTCATTCAGAAGTTTATTCAAATTCTTCTGAAAGTAATAGATTTTGTATTTTTTATTGTATTTTTCGCCGACGGTAGCCTTTGATCGTTTTGCTAATTTTGTATATAAATAAAATGCATCTTTGTTGATGAATACTTTATTTTTCAAGTTTTTTCTTGTTTATTGTTTTGCTTTACCGGATTCAGATATGCTTTTATGGTAGTCCTTCCGTATATTTTTATGGCAATTTTTTCATCTGCTTTTATAACAGTTATAGTCTATCTTTGTGACAATTATCTTTCTTTTGACAGTTTAGCGTTCGAGTGATGAATATCAACAAGCATTTTTGTCATGAAGGAGGTCGATCTGTTTATCCTTATAATTCTGTTTTGTGATTGTGTCGATATGCCAATAACAAGTAACGGAAGAATTTGTTTTCTTCCTAGAGTACTCTGGTCAAAGTAGTTGTTTGCTAGATTTCATTCATAAATTTATTCGAAATCTTCAAAAGTGATAGATTTTGTATTTTAATATATTTCATACCGTTAAAATTTTATTGTATTTATTTTTACGCATTAAACTTTTAATATTTGTTGTTTGATACCTTTGTAATCCTATCACTTTAAATATAATTCAATATATTTAAAATTATATATATATTTACCTTACATTAGTCAAAAGTATTTTATTTTATTAATTAATCTAAATAGTTAATATCATTGTTAACTAATACATCATTTTCAGTTCATCATGCATAATTGTTTTTGTCTGTGGAGAAGGATTTAGAAGAAAAAAACTGATGGTAATATTTTAATAGAAACAATTAATAATAATTAATTATAAAATGTGCAAAAATATCGAACTAATGATAACATAAATTGAGTGCAGTGCAGAGAAGAAATCAAACTTAATTTTTTTTAGAAAATTACATATTTAGTACCAACTATATCTGAATTACTATTTTGGTATTTTAACTATTATTTTTGGTAAAATAGTATATAACGTTACGATTTGTTCTATTTTGGTACCCCTATCGTTAAAAATTAACGGAAATAATAACGTGGCTTGGTATAATCACGTTTTAGTCTAAAATACTCGTATATATATTACTCCAATTTAGTCCAAAATCCATTAATTTAAAATATCATATTAATTTTGGGGTAAAACATCATATTAATTTTGATAGAATTTTGTCTCACCCTTCGTTTCTCGTCGGCATCTCGATCGTAGGTTTTAGGTCCTTCAATGGACCCCTCATTAACCCTCCATTAAAGGACCCCGCAGTAACCCTATGTTGATCCCAAATCCTAAAATTTTAATTATTCTAGAGTATTTTTTGAACTCTAAAACCTAAAATAGTATTTGACTGAAAGAATAAGAAGAATATAAGGAACTTACAACTTCAATCTAAAAATTAAAATAATGTTTAAATTGATTGAATTTTAGACTAAATTGATAGATTGTATAAGTTTTTAGACTAAAACTGTTATTAACCCATATCACGTCACCATTTTCATTAATTTTAAACGGCGGAGGTTCCAAAACATAACAAAAACGTGAATTTAAGTATAATTTTGCAAAAAATAATAGTTGTAATACCAAAACAATAACGTAAGCATAATTAGGGTACTATATATGTAGTTTTTCTATTTTTATATTATATATATATAATATATGAAACGCGTGTAAAAACATCTATAATAAAAAATGGCTTAAATAAAAAATAAGTGCTCAAAGTATGTATTTTTTTTAATTCTAGGTGTCAAGAGTATTTTTTTTTGTAAAAATAGGTGCCCAAAGTTTCAAAAGATAGAATTTTAAGTGTCTGACCGTTGTGTTAAAAAAATATATTTAACCAATCAATGTTTGGCATGGGGCACTAATTTGATTTTTTTATTTTTTAAAGAAAAACACCAAAAAATCAGTTTCTTATAAAATCTCAAAATTTTAAAAATTTTACAATACAGTCCCTAAATCCCTAAAATTACCCAAACTCCCAAATTGGTCGCCGGACCAAGGTAGTCATTTCTCTTGCACAGCATCGCCGACGATGTGTCAGCCGAACGTCGATTTCGAGTTCGACGTTCGGTTGCACGCTGTTTGCCGTTTTCAACGACGCCGTATTAAAAAATGACCGCTTTGATCCGACGACTAAATGAGTATGCTCAAGGACGACGATCGGCGGAGAAAACGACGAGAATTTGAGTAATTTTAGAAATTTTGAAACTGTTTTATAAAAATGATAAAATTTTAGGATTTTATAAAAAATTAAAAAAATATATTTTAAATTTTTAATTTAAAAAATTAAATAAGACACATGTTAACAATTTTTTTCAACACCTTTTAATACTTTTTAACGGCTAAACATTTAAAATTATAACTGTTAATACTTTATACATTTAAAATTTAAAAATAATACTTTATGCATTTAAAATTTAAAAAATATATATTTTTTGATCGCCTATTTTTTATTTAAGCCTTAAAAAAAATTACCCCCTCTTTAAAACGTAGATTGAGGGTTAACCTTTCCAAAAAAGTAGATTTTTGATTTCAGTTTACATCTTCGAATCAGTTTGAAACAACAGAATTTAAGCGAAAAAAAGTTCAAAAGAAGAAACAAAATACAGTTAGCTGCTCCAGAAATGGCGGACGCCTTTTGTTCAGACTGCAAGCGGAATACAGAGGTTGTTTTCGATCATTCGGCCGGTGACACGGTGTGTTCGGAGTGCGGGTTGGTTTTAGAATCGCATTCCATCGACGAGACATCAGAGTGGAGAACCTTCGCCAACGAGTCCGGCGATAATGATCCGGTCCGTGTTGGCGGTCCCACTAATCCGCTTTTGGCTGATGGCGGTTTATCCACCGTTATCGCTAAGCCCAACGGTGCTTCCGGAGAGTTCCTTTCGTCATCTTTGGGTCGGTGGCAGAACCGTGGGTCGAATCCGGATCGGGGGTTGATTCTCGCTTTTAAGACAATTGCTACCATGTCTGATAGGTAAGTAAATTAGTTTTGGGTTTTTTTTTTTGCAATTGAATTTTTGTTGGTATTATAGAGTTCAGTTTGATGGTTAGAATTTTGGGGGAAATAATTGAGAAAATATATGTTAGTATAATGGATCTTGTGTGAAATTATTTGAGTTTCGTTTGATTTGAGTTTGGAGAGTTTATTGCTTATGGAAATTAATTAATGGAAGTGCCTAATGTTTTAGGGATTTTGTTCTGTTTTCAGATTTGGTTTGCCATTTGAGAAACCAGATGTTTCAATTGCCGGTGAAAACAAATTATAAGACAATTATTGTTAGCTTTTGTACTTGTTCGTACAGGAGAAAATCTTGAACACTGTTTTGTGGGCAGATTCTAGGAAATTTAGTGCTGTCTTTTTGGAAAGTGCTATACCTTTTAGTTTTGTTTTTTCTTTGGTAGAATCAAACTGGTATTGAATATTAAGATGTCATGCCGACTGAGTTTTAGCTCTATTGGCACGGTTGCTGTTGCAACATGCCGGAGGACATGGGTTGAACTTCGCATGTGCTTAAGCATGCAATATTCTCCGTTTATGGGTTTGAACTTCGCATGTGCTTTCGGTTACTATTCTGTTTTAGGTGTAAAGATTTGTGTATTTATTCAGTCTCCCTTTCCCCTTTTCCGATGAAGGGAAATTCTATGCCTGAGAGATAGTAATTACTACGAAATGGCACTTATTTGTATCATTTATGTTTCAGGCTGGGTCTTGTTGCTACCATCAAGGTATGCTACCTATTTCAATGTAGATATAATTTGAACCATTTGGAGTGTATTACTGTAGACTAGTGACATGCACCTATGGCATATATACTCTATTATTTAGTATTAGTGTGTATGTAATATGTATATCATTGATATAAGCTGGCATTGCTAGACCAAATAAAGGGTTGATGTGCTAAACTAGATCATGTCAGCGGCAATACTAAATCGAAAAAAGTTCAAAGCTTAGAATGACAGACTTAATGAGATAACTTGTTTTGAACAGTATGCCTTTAGTGTAAATATGGACAAATTTTTTATAAATGAGCCAACTAGAAATAAAGTATACATATGAAACTCCAATCTTCATTCTTGTGCATGACTCGAAAGCCTTAAATACATACAAAGTACAAACATTAACATAGCTGAAAGGAATTATAAAATTTAAAACCCAATCATGTGCATGAGTTGAAAGCGTGAAATACTTATAAACTTTAACATAGCTGCGGCAGCTCTTTCAGAGTCCCAACCTATGCATGGATAAGAAGTTATAAAATTAAACCTCCAATCCTGTGTGTTCACCAATAGAAAGAAGCTTCTTCTGCTCTTAGTCACCTTCCATTGAGGAAAAAGAATTAGGTTAGGGTTGATAGCTGGACATGAAACCATCTTGTTAACTACACAAAATTGTTGGCAATTGAGTGAATAAATATGCTTTGAAGATGTAAGTAGATCTGTATCATTATTAATAAATAAGGAAAAACTTACTAGAAAATTACACATTATTGATTGATATATTTATTATTTTACGTACCATTTGACTATCTTTGTAACCGATAATGATGTATTTCAATTGTATAAGAACTAAGAATTTATCCTTAAACAGTATCAGCTACCAATAAAGCTTAAAGAATTAAGTAAATCTTGGGAATTTACTATGGCATAGAAGGCCAGGATACAATGCCCTATAAACTGAAATATTTTGAATAAAAAGTAGGAGTGAGCGTGGGAGGGACATCTTAGCGATAAGTGTTTTGCTTTGCCATTTTATAAGTGGCTGAGCAATGAGCATTTAACAGTAGGAAATGAGTGAACATCAAATCCTAAATTTTAGTTTTCCTTTTTTTAAACATTATTTGTTGTATTAAAGCTTTTAAAAAGGGGAAATGATTTGTTAAAGATGGTTGGGAATAATTCATAGCAGTGGTTGTGAATCGGAAATTCACTTATTCCCCCACTTCAAAGAAAGTTATTTTTCTTTTCAAAGGAGTTTTTTTTTTTTTCGGGGGGGGGGGGGCTAAAACTAGCTGCATTTCAGTTAAAATTTGTTTTCTTCAGCTGGCAAGTGAAATTTTCTTGGAAATTCTACCACTCGTAGTTTACTTCTAAATGATTGTTTTCTAAGATCACTATTAGTTTTGAGTATGTTGACACTTCTAAAAGAAATTATTTTATATTTGAAGTATTTGTTAAGCTAAATTGAAAATCTTCCTATTCTTGGCTGGAACATCTCATGCTTTACATTTAAACTTTTAGTTAGCTGACATTTTCATCTTTAATGATATTTTTTCTTTTCACTTTTCTTCATGTGATTTATGGTTCTTTTTTCATTGGTTGAAGGATCGAGCCAATGAGATATATAAGAAGGTGGAAGACCAGAAGTCTAGTAGAGGAAGAAATCAGGATGCATTGTTGGCTGCTTGCCTATACATTGCTTGTCGACAAGAGGACAAGCCACGCACTGTCAAGGGTACAGCCTAAGATTCTTTTAACATCTGGATGCTTCATGATTTATCTTTCCTAATCTCTATGAGCTTCCTTGAACCTGTGGATTTCGATTAGAAATTTGCTCTGTCGCCAATGGAGCCACAAAGAAAGAAATTGGCCGAGCAAAAGAATACATAGTGAAACAACTGGGATTGGAGACTGGTCAGTCTGTGGAGATGGGAGCCATTCATGCTGGTGACTTCATGGTGAGTTCCCTCGTCTGCCAGATGCTTGAAAGGAAGCACTTCTATGGTTGAATATTGAATTATATTCATTTGTGCTCACCATTTTGAGGTTGCCACTGACATTAAAATGTTTAATTATTAGAGGCGTTTTTGTTCCAATCTTGGCATGAATAATCAAGCAGTTAAAGCTGCCCAAGAAGCAGTTCAGAAGTCTGAGGAGTTTGATATAAGGTAGTTATGATTCTATTTTCTTCATGAAGTTATGCGCCTATTCTGAATTCTGTTTAAAACATTTTGCTTTCAAACGAATTTAAGCTCAGTGTCATCTATGACTTGGATAAATCTGTATGGACCTAGTTATTTTGACTCTTTAATTTTCTTTCTCCATGTTTAACACTGTCTGACACATATCTAGATACCAGTATAGAGATAATGATCCTCCAAATATATGAAAACTTAGAAAAAATTGAACATGTCAATGTTGGGCACATACCTGTATTCAACACTCATTTGAATTCGAGGAACATAGGTGGACCTCTCAAATTAACAGAATGTATGATAAGGAAATGAGTATTTGAGTTGGTTAACTGATGTAATTGGGTAATTTTTGAGTTGTTGTTTGAATAGTGAACTAAAGAAGAAGCTGATAGTCTAAAAGACACTCATATCCGACACTCATGTCTAACATATATCTGGACAAGCAAATGGAAATAATGACCTTTTAAATACTTGGAAAAATTGCGGAAAAAACATAATTGGGACATTTTTTGGACCCTCACACCCAAATCTAAGTAACATAGGTTTGGACCTTTCAAGTTAGCAGAATGTGATTGGGAAATGGGGATTTAATTTGTCAACTGATGTAAGCGGGAAAGAAATAGTATGTTGAATTGTTGTTTGAATAGTGAACTGAAGAAAAAGAAACGGATGGACTCAATGGAGTCTTAAAGACAATTATGGTTGAGATCTTGCAATAATTGCTGTTTAAAGATTATTATTATAGAGGTGAATCATGAGGTTCTGATGATCCAGAAGCAGAACATTTTTGTGATACGGGGTGTTTCTAAGGATCTTGGTGGTATTCATTTTTCAAAACTCATGATTCAACTTCATTGATATCTCATGATTCAATTTTCATTCAATTTGGTTATTTTATCTTTGGCATGTATTAGATGCAGTGCTTGCTAATTTGTACCACTTTTGCAGGCGAAGCCCTATATCAATTGCAGCAGCCGTTATTTATATTGTAACACAGCTTTCAGATGATAAGAAGCCTCTTAAAGGTTTGATATTTCCCATATTTCTTGTTAACTCAAACTAAGCCGTTTCATATACAACTTTTATGTGCCTATTTTTCTACTTGACATTCTACTGCTATATTATTCCAATTTGTTGTTTTCTTGAACTAAAAATGTCTGACACGTCCGACCCTTTTAGGATGTGGGTATGGTGATATGACTCTCCAACAACGTGAAAAAAAAACCCACCCTGAACATGCCCATGTCGGAGACAGGCTTGTGTCCGACACTCAGACCCGTGACCAAGGAACATAGTTCTGCAGTTTAGGTCCTCTATGAAATAACCCAACATCAATTTGGTTCTTAAGGAATGGGTTTTTGTGGGTTTGTCTATCAAAAATTGAAAAACAAAAATTTTATGATCTCTAAAAAAAATGCAAAGTTTTGATAGAAAAATGTGGGATGCAGATATTTCAGTTGCTACGGGAGTTGCGGAAGGGACAATCCGGAATTCATACAAGGATCTTTATCCCCATGTGTTAAAGATAATACCGAACTGGTATGCCAAGGAGGAAGATCTGAAGAACCTATGCAGTCCTTGAATCATGGAACAGGCAATAATGGGAAATACCCCAAAAGAAAACAAGTTCAAAGTGCTGAGTTCTCTCCCACGGGTTGTTGTGTTCCGGTAATGATGTTTTCTTTTCTTTTCTTTTCTTTCTTGCAAGTAGAGAGACAAAATGAGAAGGGAGAAAAAGTGGAAAATTAAGTCTATGGCATTTACTGATCAATTTTAATCCATGTTCAAAGTTTTAGCATATATATGTGGCAGTGTTTATTACCTCTAATTTATTCTTCAGTTCACCCCCTATAATTTTAAAGTCATACCGTGACCGTCCATGGTCCGGACAGCTGCTGTGTTCGATCTGGTAAGCCCGGTTCAATCCGAACTATTATTCATTAATTAAAACTTTTATTTTAAATCATGAAATATATGAATATTTAGAATTTTTTAATCTTAAATAAATAATGAAATATAGACCCGATGGGTTGAAAGGGTTTGGGCGAAGGAAATAAGAAGTATGGGGGGTTAAGCTCGATCCAGACACAGGTCTGGAATAGATTTTTGCATATAGTAATTTAGGGGTGGGCATAACTCGATTTAACTCGAAAAAATTGATTTTTTTAAATTTCGAGTTATTTGAATCGAGTTATTCGAGTTAACTCAAAATTTTATTTCGGATTTCGAGTCGGTTTGGAAATTTGAAAAACTGGATATCAGAAAAATCAAAATTTTGAGGTAAAAAATATATATAATTTTATTAATAAAATTTATTGATTGAGCTAAAATATATATTATATAATTTTAGATGATGTTTGATTTATTAAATAACATTATAATTCTTATTTATACATGTAAAAATAATATAAATATATATTATTAGATAAAGTCGTTTAAAGTTAGAATTAATTCGTACTATAATATTATAAATAATTACAATTAAGTTTGAATAGAAATTGAATAACTCGACTCGATTCAAAAAAATTTGAATGAAAGTTCAAATGATAAAATTAGACTCGAATAACTCGAAATTTTTTACTCAACTCAATCGAACGCTCACTCCTATATAGTATATGGTAGAACCTAACAAGTTTTCTGGTAGAAAAGTGGATAGTGTTCATCCTACGAGACACGAGTTTAAAAAATTATGTCTACGTGGTGTATGCGTATCGTCAAAAAGTTAAAAATATTTATAAACAAATTTGTGGTGAGTGAGGTTCATCTAATAATCTTTTTTAGGGCGAGTTTCTGCCAATTTTAAACTTTTTTAAGTCCACACATTTATCTTTTTTTAAGCTTGTATGAATTAAATCTTAAATTTTTTAATATACACGACGACTGTGTTTATTCCTAAAATTTTGAGATTATATATTTATTTTTAAAATTTTTTTTGAATCTGTTACCCTCGGTATCAAAAAAATACGTTAACCGATACCTTGATATTGAGACATTTGTGTACGTCCGTTGTTCCTTTATTTTTAAAGGGGGTAAACTACATAAATGGTCACTGAACTTTTAGTGTATTTTTATTTTGGTCATCAAATTTTTAAAATTTTAATATAATCATCAAACTTTTAATTTACTTTCAGAATTGTCATTGTTGTTAAAAATGTTGACATGACAGTTAAGTTCTTCTATTCTCTCTCTATTTCTTCTCATTCTTTCTTCCATTAACCATTAATATCATTTTTACCACAAATTCATCTCCAAGAATCTAAAATGGTGAGTTTTAATGCCTATATATTTCAATGACGATCCTTTTTTCCATTAGATTCCATGTAAATGCCTTCTTCTTTCTTAGTATTTTCTCTGATGAATATATTAAATCACTCCCATTTTACTGAAATTCGTTCAAAAGTGAGCTGTTACTAAACTACTGTAGCTAAAATCACCATTTACTTCTTTCAATTAAATCAGAATTTAACCTTCAATACCAATGAGTAAACCATATTTGCAACGCTTTTAACGATTCTTGTACTAGAACAATAGAAATTGATACAAGATGAAATAATCCATAATTTTCTAGCAACAAAAAATGTTAAGGAAGCGTAAAATTCGGCAGACTCGATTCTCTTGCCAACATTCGCATTTGCCTCTGCTAAATCTTAGTGACCATTTATGTAGTTTACCCTTTTAGAGGTTTACTTATGTTTCTATTATTATTATTATTTGAATTGTCTCGTGTGATTACAAAATAATTTTTTATTAATCTTAATCTTTTAACAATGCACATAATGTAAATCATCTAAGTATATTAATGTTAGGACTTCTCTAGTATACAAGGACTTTGTTAAGGTCAATTGTGATAGGATGTGCAGCGCCACCGTATTTATATTCCAAGACCTCCTTTTTTCTTTCCAATGTGGGATTAATGACCCCGCCTCTTCTCAGGCGTGACATTCTCCCCTACTCAACCTTGACATTCTCCCCTACTCAACCTCGTAATGGGCCACCTTGTCACAGTTGTCCACCCTGCCTACCCCACTCATGGGCGCTCGGCGTGAAATCGGACAGTTAAAGGGTCGCTTTGATACCACTTGTCACGGGGTCATTACCCTCTTCTCAAAAGACATGTCTGATAGGATATGCAGCGCCACCGTATTTATATCTCAAGACCTCCATTTTCCTTTCCAATGTGGGATTAATGACCCCACCTCTTCTCAGGCGTGACATAAAGCAAGAGCCATTGAGCTAGGGGTGAAATGTGCCACTCTGAAAGGTTTTAAGAGGATAATCATCGAATTTGATGATTCAAGTTTAATTAACCGTTGAAAGATTGAAAAACGAAGTCCATGGGAAACAGCTTGTATGATTTCTATGCGTGTCTTTGCTGTTTTTCTTTCTCTTTTATCAAGTGATCTTGAAATTTCATTGCCGTTTCTGTCTTGATAAAAAAAAGTATATTAAAGGATACAAGAATGATTTTTTTCCTCGTATTATTTAACAGACGTATGCTTATTAGTAGTGATTGAACTCAACATTATTTATTAAGAGAGTTATCTAAAAATATTTAAATTTAGAGAAGGTCAATAATATAAATTATTTGTTTTAGAAACTAAGATACAATTTTATTAGGTTATCTCGTCTTAATTTTTTCAACAAAAAATTAAATTTTGGGAAGGCACCCCGCCGGACCCTTAGAGGTACCGCCCCTGCTTATTAGGTTATATGCATCGATGAGTGTGGGAATAGTTGAGAATGTGCGAATGAATAGGTATAGTCCATTTAATCGAGCATAAAATATCTCAAAAAATAAAGAGTTCATTAAATAATAATAATAAATATATTGTTTCTGAAAAAGGGTAAATTACATTAGAGGTCACTCAAATATTATTAAGGTTATATTTGGATTATCTAATTATTAAAAGTTACAATTGAATTATTCAATTGATAGTCTAGTTACAATTGGATTACTCCCATTCAAATGCAAACGAACACTAAAATGTTGCCATCAGAAAATAATTCATTATAATGATTATAAATATATTATTTTTTAGGCTTAATAGTTAAAAAGGTACCTGATCTTTGTCCAGTTTAGTGTCTAATGTTTCATTATATAATTCAAATCAGGTTTTTCTATCAACGGCCGTTAAAAATTTTCTATTATCCAATAAAAACACGACACGTTACTTGCTTTATTTATTTATTTATTTATTTTCTATATTTCTTTAAAAATATAAACTTATTAAAAACCCCAAAGTTTTAATTTCTTAAAATCAAACCCTCAAATCACATCTCCCCTACCGTTCGACATCCCCTCACGTTGGTGGTTCACCCGTTCACCACTCAAGTGTCATGTGCGTCATCGTTCAACATCCCTCACTCTCTAGTCGTCGATTAGAAGCTCAATTGGTCTCTTTTTTCATTGTTGGATGTTCATCGACGAAGCACTTGACAGTTTATTCGTCGATTTTCGACGATAGAATGATGGAGTTTTCAATCGTGGGGGGCGACGAAGGCAAGGGTGGCCGGTGATGGGGGGAAGAATTTAGGGTTAGGGTTTGAGTTTTTTTATAAAATTAAAATTTTTCTAATTTTTAAAGAATAAAAAATAAAATATGTCATGTGTCGTGTTTTTATTGGATAACGAAAAAAATTTTAACGTATGTCACGGAAAAACCTGATTTGAATTACGAAATGAAACATTATGTACTAAAGTAGCCCGAAAAAAACGTTAAACATCAAACTAAAAAAATAATATAAATTAAACATTTTTTTTTCTGTTAAGCCTTTTATTTAAATTAGTCCAGCCAACTATGATTTGATCCCTCCGCCCATTTCCTCTTCCGATGGCAAAATTGGTAAATTTGTTAATGTTAAGGACTAAGAGGTTATTTTATGGTTTTGATGCCAATAATCAACAACAAAATGGTTAAAACTTTTTAAAATTAAGTGATTAGTATATTCGTGTTGTCTCATCTCGCATGAGCTCGGATCCTGACATTTACTTTGGGATATAATATCCTATTTGATTAAAAAATGGATGAACTTCTAACAAAAGGACCATTTTACTCTTTTCAAAATGTACAAAGATTAATTTGTCCAGTTTTAATAGAACCAAAATATGGTAGAGGGATTTATATGGTACTTTTACCATTAAGCTTAGAATAGATGAAGCTAAATAAATAATGAAAAATAGAATAGAACAATGGAGGCAATACAGAGGAAAATCAAAATATTGGCTATCCAGTCAAATTTAAAATATAAATTACAAACCTCATCTCCAGACACTCTTAACACTGATTTACCCAAAACCTACCTATTAGCTTCACTTAATTCTTCATCGAAATACAATATTTTCCGGCCAACTCTAAAGAAATTTCGTAAAATTCGACGAATCATTTACCTAAACCTCCGTTTTGCTTCTCCGTAAGCAACGACGCCGAGAACGGTCATTGTATAACCAGCAATGCCAACAACTGTGACGGGATTTCGGAACAAAAGTATCGAGATAACAACGGCCACAGCTCCTTTTGCATTGCCTAATACCTGAATCACAATATCATCCCCAAAGGAACATAAGGAAATGCAAGAACCGGGCAAGAAACACAACGATAATCCATATTCTTGTAGGAGAAATACATAAGAATAAAAAATGCCGAATTGATGGTGGGTTATTAGTTCAGCTTTCAGCTAAGTAGGTATTAATATTATACAAGGGAGTGCTTAAGGATATAGAACAATGAGAGGTTGACTTTCAAGTGTCCATCTCCAACTTGGGATTCCTTCCGTGCCACTTGAGAACACAAGTTGATTAGGCCAAGCTTGAATTAGACCAAACCTGGCTAGGTTTTTGTAATCCAGGCCGTCCCGACCTTTGGACGGGCCTAATATAAAAGACTAAGGATAAGCTATTTCTTCAATCCCAGGACTTGAACACGATCATTACTGAAGGTATGCTTGCTTGGCTAGGTATCTAATTAATGATTTTCTTAATAATACTATAGGATGATGCATCTCGACAAACTTTTATAAAAAAAAAAAAAGACTGCATGCAACATTTTAATCTGTTACTTGGGCTCAGGTCAGTTGTAAATGTAAGATATGGGTACATGTGTTCAACGTAGTTATGTCCAATTTTTCTAAGTTTTCCATATATGAGTCATATCCTCGTACTCACATCCAAATATTTGATGGACATGGGTGCTTCAAGCAAAATGAAGAGTTTGGAAGCATAGTGAATGAATGTAAAAACAGTTACTCTTTTGTAAAGTGACCTAACTTTCGGGGACAGGTTTATCGTATACAAGGTTCATCGAATATAGCTTGTACCATTGCTTCTACTTCGTGCTATTTGATAGAATGACTCGATGAATTGACTCAGGACATTGTTGAGTGCTTAAGGTCAATATATCCTGTTGTAATCCATAGATATAGATATCGAAAAGAAACTAGAAGAATAAATTGAACCTGGAGTGTTAATGCACTTGTATGTTTAGTCACCAAGAAATTTGACAAATTAGCCGAATATGCGAGTGTTGAGTTAATGAGAAGAAGTAGCCACATGTATCTATGCTGTCTTCCAAGTGATATTGTAACTTCCACAACATTTGGTTCCATTATAAGTGCAGCAGGCACTAGAACTAGAACGGCAATTGGGGACATGTAGAGTAGCAAATTCATCGAGTTCAACTTTTCCCTGCAAGAACGATCCAACAACACAGGAAGTTATGTTACGAGGGAAAGACAGATAGAAATATTTACAAGGAAGAAAAAAAAGGCGGCAGCCATGGTAGAGAGGGATTCAAGACATTATACACATTGTACTTAACAGATTACAGTGTTAAAGGATGAGAGTAAATAAAACTTAATATTAGCATATGACTACATGGCCTGGCAATAACACGAATTGTAGACAAACTTATCTTTGGTTAAACCCCAAGTGACCGCCTCCTCTCATCCGATTCTGAAAACTCACCATGATAGGGGAATAAAAAGGAAAAACAGAACTATATGAAACAGACTTCTGTGTCAGCAACTATTAACCGAACATGTAAAGATATGTGCTAAGCGAATTGCAGATGATGAACAAAGAGAAATAGAAGTGTTATACCCTTCTGAAGACAGCAGAATCCCCTGAAGAACTGATTTGAAGGCCCTTGCAGCAGTTGCACTTATGCACATAATGAATCCAAACCAGTGAAAACCCGGTTCACCCTGCCACCAATAATGAAATTCAAGGGTTTTAATTAAAGAAAGAGACAAAGATTGGTTAGAACTGCAGAAAAGTTACTTAGTGCTCTGTGTCTCTTTCCTAGTTAATAAAAAACGATGAAGGCCTAAAAGGAGACACTATACATATACATGCACATGTGCACAGTGAACTCATCTTCTTCCTTCATCTTTTTTCCTTCTGTAATTTTCATTCCAGGGTGTCAGATGAGCGAGACGAATGTACTTAAAACAGGTCAATTATACATCAAAAAAGGCATTACTGATGAACACGTCAGCGATCTCTAGCCAGTTTCTTTTGTTTCCTCTTCTAGAAGTCCAAGACTCAAGCCAATTTGCTAGAATAAGCTATGAATCTCATGATATATTCTGGATATTGCTAATCACAAAGCAGTCAATATCTCAGGTAAACATACTTTTGTACCATTACACTACAACTTCAATTCTAAAGGAGGTAATTTGCACCTTCGCTGCAATCACAATGCAATCAATATCTCATAAATTCTCTTAGGTTCCAATTACACTACAACTTCGATTCCAAAGTAATTTGCACTTTTGCTACACAATTATTGCAGAAAATTACCATCTTATCGAGTTACTAAGTAGCTCAGTGCACGCCAAATTTTACATTTGAAGATATTGGCACGTCTATGGTTAATCATCACAAGTGACTCAATAAACCACCCTAAAAATAAACAAATAAATTAGTGAAATTTCCATTGTATCAAGATATCCCATTCTTCTAGCTATAGCTTAATGCATACTTACAGAAAAAGGACAGTTCTGGAATATTTCTAACCCAAAAGTTATGTTCTTCTCAATCGACCCTTCTTTTCCCTTGAGGTACCGATTGCCGGCAGCATCCTCAAAATACATCTAAAAACTTAGAAAAATTGAAAATACATGTTAGACACATACCGGTTTTCCGCACTCCACTCGCGTCCGAGTCCAAATAACATAGCCTAGAAGACAACAACAGATTGAAATGCTACAAAACTTTGTTGGTTTTGTAGTTTCAGCTTCTCAAACTAATTACTTATTTAATCATAATATGGACTAATTAGTGAAAAAACAATCGAATTTTCTGCAATAAATTGACTAATATAACGCATTCCCATTATGTGTGTTACTCAGACTCGGGATTCGAGCGTTAGATATGGGATTTATCCATCACGAATATGGCTAGAATTTTCTAAATTGTCTACATATTTAGAGAATCTTTGGAGTTCAAATCTTATTATCCATATGTCGATACAAGTGTACGGAAGACTCCGAAGAGTCCGAGCAACATTGTTGATCTCTCCCTGTCACTGTTTACATTATACAGCACTGGAAAATCTACTTAAGATTTATGATAGTAAAAGATCAAAGCACACAATTATAACTAATTATCATACACAAATAACATCAATATAATCTCAGTTCTATCATCTTGATCACCGCACATACACAATTACACATACATATTACACAAAAAACAGAATCGTGTAATCAATCTAAAATCAAACATAAAAAAATAGAAACTTTCTTCTTTTTTATCAATCAAAGATCCCAAAGAGCTGAAAGGAAAAAAAGGACATACCCCACTGGCAATGACAACCCCAGCAACAACAGGCACAAGAGCAGCATAAGTAACCCAAGCCTCTCTCTTGAAAGTCATCAAGTAAGCAAACACGGCGGTGAAAAACGGCGTCGTGGCACCGACAGCCTGGTTAAAGGAAACCGGTAGGTACCTCAAAGAAACGTTACCGCCGACGACCGAACCACAAAAGACGACACCCAAAGTTGCAATCTTTAGGAACTGATGCCTGGATTTGATCTGTTGGAGAGGGACGAGCTTGATGAAAACAATGGAGATGTAACTGAAGAAAGCGCAGGCTGACATGTGGCACATTGTTAAGAAAATTGGGAATTTGAAACCGTAGTTGGAAAGCAAGAATTTGTTCAAGAGGAGGACTCCAATGTTTGAGGAGTACCATAGGATTATGAGTGAAGCTATGAAAAGGGTTTGCCTTTTTGATGACGATGGTTGCTGGGTTGATGACATTTTTGCAGATTTCAAAGCCAGAGGAGAGAATGGTTGGATCTGTTCTTTTCTATGAACTCGATGGAGAAGATGAAATAAAGAACGGAAGAAGCTGTCACCTGAGCTTCACTGGGAAATTTTTTTAGGTAAAGTTAACACATAGTCACTAAATTATTATAAAATATTTATTTTAATTATTAAATTTTCAAAAATTACATAATAAGTACTAAATTTTAAATTCTGTCATAAAATACTGAGTTACTAGATAATGTTAATACTTTACATCGGACAGACTGACAATTAAAGTGACATATTAATCGTTACGAAATGAACATTAAATTATTTAAATCTTTATAAAAATAAATTTATTATTTAATTATTATAAAATAAATATTGAACTATATAATTGTTATTTTAACTCTAAATAAAACGTTAAAGGTTAAAATGCTTAAGAAATTAATACCTATTCAATCAAATGTTAAAAGATATATTTTTGTTAACATTATACCCTTATAAAAAAGTGTTTGATTGCATTTTTTAATATTAATAGCAATAGATTATGCAATTTTCCCCCTTTTGTAGTGATTTTTTTTTCTATTTTACCTACCATAATAGTATAATATTGTTCATCTTTCAAAATCACAAACATGGCGTCCAACTACAATTTTTTCATTTAAATTTATTACATTTTGATCTCCCTTAATTTTTTATAATTAATTTTAAATATTTCCTACTGATTTTTATTATTTCTCTTTTTCTGTAATGAATAAAAAACCTAGTAAGATAAACTATTTCATTACTAAAAAATAATAAAATAAAGGCTCAATGTTAAAATAAGTGCTTAAATTGTCATATTTTTTATTTTTAGATGTTTAAAATTTTTTGCTCTTTTTAAGTGCTTAAATTACCACGTTTTTCTTTTTATGTGCTTAATTTTTTTTGCCTTTTTTAAGGTTAAATTGAGGCACATACTTTGACAAAAAAATAATTGTTTGAGCACCTAAAGGTGGAAGAAATGATAGTTTGAGCACTTAAAAGAGATAAAAATATTTTAGGCACTTAAAAAGAAAAACATGATAGTTTGAACACTTAAAAGGACAAAAAAATCAAGTCACTTAACAGAAAAAAATAGAATAATTTGAACACTTATTAAGCATAAAATAAAATAACAAATTATATTTACACGTGACATAAATTTTAGCGAATATTAACTCATAATTATATGACCTTTAAATGTGTATATGCCTATATGCTTTTATTACATTTGTATTGTTATTGTTATTTTGTATATTTTGACGGTAATGGTTCATTTATTAAAAAAAAAAGTATGTTATTCGACATATAATATCATAATTTTAATTGTTTTATATTATATAGTTTAATTAGGATAAATATATATTTGTATACTTGAATTTGGTTTAAGGGTGTATTTTGTTTTTTTTTTCTAATTAGATAATTGAACTTGACATTTATGTTCAATTTGATTGGTACATAAAGCCAATTTATGGTTCAAGCAGCTCATTAACTATAAGTACCCATTTGGACCAAAAATTAAAGTTTATATATTAATTTGAACTAATAAACCATGTACTTAATTGGACCCAAAAAACTCTATGTACCAAATTAAACCTTAAAATCAACCTTAGCCTTTAAATGCCTAATTGTGTAAAAACAAATTAAACTTTATAATTAAATTCAAATTTTTAATTGGACAAAAATAATTAATGTGTAAATTATATTTTAAAATCAAATTCAAATATCAAAATATATACTTACCTAATTTAATTACATAATATTTGTCGGTTGAGTTTAGCTCAATTGGTATGTCGTTGATATTATATACACAAGGACGTGATATCAAGTATACTCGAGCATTCAACATCTTTTGGATTATAAATTAAAGGGTAAACTACTCTAGTGACCATCGAACTATTTGGAGATACCTATTTTGACCACCGAACTATCAAACTTATCAATCAGACCACCAAACTTATTAAATTGACCTATCTTGACCACTACCGTTGAAAAACTAACCGATGAGTGACGTGGCAGTTAACATATTTGGTCCATGCTATTTATCTATTATACCAATTTGGCCATAATTTTAATTTAAAATTAAATTAAAATTAATCAACTAATCAGATGATGACACATGTCATCACCCAATTGGATAAATTTACTTAATTTTAATTTATTTAAAATATTTTTCCTCCAATCAGGTCACCACTTGATTAAATGAAAATTAAAAAGCCATAAAATGGCCTTGGGTGGATTAAACTTGGGTTTTGTGGTTGTTTTTCCACATCCTTAACCAATACACAAACCACACTTATTGAAATAAGTTGCACCCTTTTATATATATTTTATACTGTAGTATATTTTGTAAAAAAGTTAAAGATGAATTGAATAGTCTTGGGGTGGACTAAACCTGGGACCTATAAGAATTATGCCAAAGGCATAACCAACGCACCAACTTGCTACTATTAATATGAATTGCACCCATTTATATATATATATATATATATATATATCTTATACAACAATAAATGTTTGGAAAAAAAGTAAAAATGGTTGAAAGGGGACTCGAACCTAAATCACTTAGGATGTGTAAAATCACACAAACTACCAAATTAAATCAAATAATTAATTAAAAATGAAAATATATTAATTATGTTTAAAGTAGTTATTAAAGCAAGATTTTAAATAAAAATAGATTTATGATTTTTATTTTTAAATTAAATTGAATATTTTTATTTTTCATATTTATTTTAGTAGTTTCATATATATATATATAATGTTGATATAATGTTAAATTGAGTTATTTAATTCATATAGATTTAAATAGTTATTTACACATCCCAAGTGATTTAGTTCAAGTCTCCTTTTAACCATGTTTGTAATTTCATATATATATATATATATATATTATTGAATTGAGTTGTTTAATTTAATTGACAATTTTAATTATTTAATTCAATAAAAATTTAAAATTATCAATTAAATTAAACAACTCAATTCAACATTATATATATATATGAAATTACAAAAATGGTTGAAAGTGGACTCGAACTAAATCACTTGGGATGTTTAAATAACTATGGAATTACTCGATTTAATTTAAAAATACAAATTCACAAATCTATTTGCATTTTAAATCTCTATGAATTAAATAACTCGATTCAACATTATATATATATATGAAACTACTAAAATAAATATGAAAAATAAAAATATTAAATTTAATTTAAAAATAAAAATCATAAATCTATTTTCATTTTAAATCTTGCTTTAATAACTACTTTAAACATAATTAATATATTTTCATTTTTAATTAAATATTTATTTGATTTGGTGGTTTGTGCTATTTTACACATCCTAATTGATTTAGGTTTGAGTCTCCTCTCAACCATTTCTACTTTTTTCCCCAAAAAACTATTGCAGTATAAGATATGTATATAAAGGGTGAAAATCATATCAATATTAATAGGTTGACGTGTTGGTTGTGCCTAGGTTCAATCCACCCCAAGGCCATTCAATTCACCTTTAAATTTTTCACAAGCATATACTGCAATATAAGATATGTATATAAAAGGGCACAATTTATTTCAATAAAAGTGGTTTGGCGTATTGGTTAAGGTTGTGAAAAAATATCTTCACCACTTGATTGGAGGAAAAATATATTAAATAAATTAAAACTAAGTAATTTTATTCAATTGGGTGATGATGTCATCATCTGATTAGTTTATTAATTTTAATTTAATTTAATTTAATTAAAAATAAGATCAAATTGGTATAATAGATAAATAACATGGACTAAATATGTAATTTTACACATTTTTGTTAACTGCCATGTCACCCATCCGTTAGTTTTTTAATGACGGTGGTCAAAATAGGTCAATTTAATAAGTTTCATGGTCTAATTGACGAGTTCAGTAGTTCAATGGTCATAATAGGTATTTCCAAATAGTTCAGTGGTCACTAAAGTAGTTTACCTTAAACTAAAAAAAACTTGTCTAATATAAATACTGAATCAAACTGTATAATATATTTAGCTTCAAATTATTATAAATAATTTAAGAGTAAAATTATACATTAAAATTTAATTCAAAAATAAAAACATATATTACCAATTTAATTACATAACATTTCAATCTTCTAAATTATTATATTTACTCTAAAATATGATTTAACTTTAAATTGATTAATTAATTAAAATTATTGGGGAAAATACCAAAAATAGAGAATACATGGACAACATCCACCTTGCTGTTCGTATTTGATTTTACAAGAATTGTGAGAAAATGCCACATGTATTTGGCAGCTATTGTTCGAACGTTTCTGTCGGTGGCAAGGACATTTTTTGACGCTTCAAAGAATATGACAAACAGGAAACATTTATCCTTAAGAGAAAAAAAAAAAGATTGATCTAAAAAATGATAAATAAATAAAACTGTTTTTTTGTAGATTATAATTTAAGATATTTTCTTTTTTACTCAATATTTTTTTTAAATAAAAATAAAAATTTATATTACTTACATTTATATGGATCCGAGCCAAGGTCAGGAGCTTAATGTTTAAAACTATTTTTTAAAATATTTTTTTATTTATATAAATTTGAACCCGAATCAATCCATTAGTTTAAATATCCTTTTATTTTTTGAATTTACAAACATAATGGTCAATTCATGCAGTCTTCACTGGAAAATTCCAAAGGAGGCATGTACCGAAGTTTCGTACAATGCGAAATGAACGTCTTTCCCTTCCCACCCATACCTTTATTGATCAGAGATATTATTATGTAGACGGACGCATTACTTGATGAATCATATACCGTCTAAATTATGACTCGGTACCCGAACGAGGCTACACTAATAAGATTTATTGTTTTTAAATTATTTTTTTGATTAAAATTATTTTTACGCATATTATAAATAAAGTGATTGAACTCAAGATAAAAGTCATCTATTTTTTATTAAAATTATTTATTGGTTAGCTCTTTTAAAACACTTTTAAATAAAATTATTTAAATATTTTTTATATCCTTTTATATTTAAAAATATTTAAAATTAACATTTTATCTATTTAAAAATATATTTTGACAATTTTATTAAACATTCTTTTGGACCAAACAATCCAAAACTATTTTCCCACCACACTTTCCAAAAATAATATCAAAATAATCTCAAGAATGTAGCATGTAAACCAACCGAACGAACACGAAAGAAGATATGTTCATGTCCGTTCATTTAATTTTAACATAACAAATGAACGAACTTAAACAACTAAACGAACATAATTTATTGTTCGTGTTCGTTTGTTAAGGAATGTAGCTCGTTCGTGTTCGTTCATTTAAATAATAAACGAACGTAAGCAAACACAAACGAACGAACATATGTGAATAAATTTATTTATTTTTTAATTATAATATTTTAGTCATGAAAAATAATAAATATAAATGAATATATGTGAATAAATTTAACTAACATTTTACCGAATGTTCACGAACATAAATAAATGAACGAGCTATTTGTTCGTGTTCGTTCATTTAATTAAACGAACATAAAATTT